>JAOANR010000005.1:9391262-9492841 GCA_030278955.1 Hygrophila difformis | reverse complement strand
ACAATTGTACATGCTAAAACTGAATTCATTGCTATAAGAAATGTAATGTGTAACATATGTACTTTCTGCGCATCGTTTAATGGACTGAAATAATTTCCACACATACTATTACCCTCTCCAAATACCCTCAATGTACATCACTGAAATTGGATAACCGATAATATCCCCGATTACCGTACCTAGGCCACACTCAACTGCGTAGGAACTCCCAAATATAATGGTCCTATCATTTGGAGTTCACATAACACGTTTTACTATGTCATACAAAACAACATGAAAGCGTAACTCACCCGAATGCTTTGTTCTCAATACATTTCGGCATAACTCCAATATAGTCATAGGAAGTTTAATGGACCTAAACGTACTCACATGATTACAATTTAGGAACCCTAAACCATAGTGAATGGTTCTACGAATACGTCGTCATAAGCATTATGTGTTACTAGTGCGCCAATGCTTTACCCATTGTTACCCTATATAACCAAATTGTTTACTTATTGTATGAATGCAATCACACGACTAAATGCAATCACATATTAGACTTTTTTCTCAATACAAGTGGAAAATAACTTGTGCATAAGATCATTGGATGCGTTCCTAGCCCCCATCATCACTCACTGTTTCCCTTTAATCGAAAAAGTTTACTTAACATATTTTGAGTGTACCGAAATTTCTGAATCGAATACCAAAATCATTCCTGTTTGAAATTAACTTGTCGTGAGATACACTAAAATCACTTCCCAAAACAATGGATACGTTTCAAAATATACTTTACCTACTTAGTTACATGCAACGAACCACTCATTACATACAATGAACTCAGTTTCCCAAAAAATGGACCAGATGAAATATTACGTACGTACTTACATCCACTGAATGGCTGATAACATACACTGAAACAAGTGTATGAAACAATGGACAAATTAAATATTATACTCTACGTACTTAGTTACATGCAAAGAAGTGGTCAATATTTACACTGAAATCAGTTTCAAAAACAATGGATAAAGTAAACAATATACTCTACGTACATAGATACAAGGGATGAACTGGTCATTATATACACTGAAATCAGTTTCTGAAACAATGGACAACTTAACACATGTACTATAATTACTTAATTACATGCAGTATCTACACACTTGAATTTGCAGCAACTTGGCCAACTTTTGATTCAACACAAACTTTGTTCACACTACTTTACGCCTGTATGTCAAGGCACATGCTTCCCGTTGTTCGAATATGGTACATAAAATTTTACATTTGTACTATAAACCAAAACAAGCATTTCATGCAACCAACCGGGCAACAAAAACACTATATTTCAGAAGAGGACTGGTAATCAAATTCCACTACTTGGTTTCATTCAGGTTGTTCCCTAAATACAATATTATAGTACTCCCCCATTACAAACTTCATCGTCCTCATACACAAAGTACTAAATAATGCCTACAATCAAGTACCCATATATGAGGCAATCAAAATTGGGTACCAAATTACAGTCTCATTTTATATAAGGTTATAATAGTCAAGCGCTTCCCGAAACAGACCATCCTAAACGTTCTCAGTGCCTCGACACGCGTGAAGCCTTGCATGTTTTCCGGTTATGGCCTTGACCCCGACACAATCCACACCTCACCATCGGTATCGGCACCTGTGACGGTATTCTCTTTTTCTTCCTCCGACCAGGTTGTGCCCGCACGTCCGGTGCACGAACAAAATCTGGATCGTTACGGCTCTGCACTGCATCGCCATCACTAGGTATCGGGTATAATATCCCACTGTACGTTGTCCGATATGCCTGCAAGCGATAGAATGGATCACAAAAATCATATACACTACGGTGAATGTGATCTAGGCAAGCACAGGCATGCTTGCATGGAAACTGATATAATTGCCAGCATCCACAACTGCACGTGCGTTGTTCCACATCCACTGCCAGTGTCTTCTCGCCCTCAACGATCTCGAATATTGTACCTGAAGCACTAAACACGCTAACTTCACGGGCTGCCAAATAATTCGTGCTCAATTTTTGCTCAAACTCTGGGCACAACGCTGTCTCCATCTTTGCCCCCGCCTCCCTTTTCCGATTAAACATTCCCATCGTCTTCATTCGAATGCTGTTAACCATCCCTAGTGGAGGTAGTGTCCTCGCTTCTTTCACCCATGAATTCCAACTCTCAGCAATGTTGTTATTCACTATACCCCAACGATTTCCCACAAACAACGCATTTGCCCATTTGCTTGGATCGCTGGCCATTAGGTATGGCCCCGCAGCTGGTAGTGCTTTCATTATATCGTTCATGTGCCCTTCAAACTCAGCATATGTCGCTGCGTACGCCGCCATGTTCAGCTTCCCAGTCCAATAGTTGTTATAGCTATAGTGATACTTCGTCATTACCTACAAACCATCAAAGTAGCACCGTCATTATTGCCATCTACTTTCAATAAATTTTAGCATTCGTAAATCAATGTTGTCGTTTTCTACTTACCTTGGTTTTAAAGTTATCCACCAGATGGCGCATACAAATGGCATGGTTGCAACCCACAAAAATATTCGGTATACCTTTCATCAATCCCGAATGCCGATCACTGAATAACGTATATCTACTCCACACCTCCTCCCCAGTACGCTTGGAAATTGTGAACTTCAACTTCTCACAGAACCATTCCCAATTCTCGTCATTTTCTGAATCGACAACTGCTATCAAACATACACACATCACTATATTCTTATGTAACTCATACACTTACAACTTTTAATTTAATAGCAAACTTACGGGCAAATGCAACACACATCAACCCGTCGTTGGCATCTTTGGTTGTAGCAGCCAGTATATGCCCCTTCCATTTGGATTTTATATGTGTCCCATCAAAGAAAAGCAAAGGTCTACATCCTGTCACGAAGCCGACAACACAGGCTGCAAAGGCGATGAATAATCTGCGAAACTTCCCAGTTTCTTCAAACGTCTCAAGGTCCGCCATGCTCCCTACAATTCCATCACATTCACAACATTCCAATTACGAACATGATATAAAGCATTGTTCATATTTGGATAATACCAACCTGGATTTGTTTCTTTCAGGGCAGCACAAAACCCTCTTAACTTGTTAAAAGAATCAAAGTCATCGCCGTGTATTTCTCGTAGAGCAATCTCCCTCCCATTCCACGCCTTCCGATACTTGATTACAATTCCAAACTCCCGCTGCAAGTCTTTCATCACATTGACCGGCCTAATTGTTGGGTCGAGTCGGATCTTCTCCTAATATATCCTGCTATCCAGTTCGCATATGCCTTCGGATTGTCACGATCCCTCAGGCTATCCAACCCACATGTGTGGTTCAGGTTGCATCTTCTAATCCCAAAACGCATGTCCACCTTATGAAAAGAAGCATAGACCCGCCACGAACACCCCACAACCGTACATATTGCTGTTATTCTATCCCCGTCGTTTCTCTCGTACCTAAACGCACGCTTATTTGCTATGCAGTAGTTTTTCAAAATCGTTCTGAATTGATTTGCATCCTCGAATATCTGTCCCACCCCCTTAATTGCACGACCCCATATCAAGGAACCTATTGGGGCATTTCTATTCGGCGTTTCACCATCTTCACTTCTTCCTCCATCTGCTTCCCTGCATTCCGACATTACAAAGGTCAATTACATCAATGGATGAAGATTACAGTGCTTTCATTTTAATATCGGAGCAATGAATCAAATCGCTCATTCATTTATTATATTCCACAATAAAATTTCGCTTAAACAACAATACTCCCACATAATTGCTTCTGCTCTTCTGTTTCCTCACTTCACATTCAACCACCCCAACTACTATAAACCCTAATCGCAGTTTCTCATTTGAATAAAAAAAATTACACATTTCAGGGCTTATCAAGCCGATCCTCCGAACGCCATCATCGTCCTTACATATTGAATCCCACAATTTTACAACACACCCATAATCAGCATATATGCCGTAACCCTTCTCGAATTTTTTCTAAGACAAAATGTTACCTTGTTTGATTATGCCCGCGTTCAATCCGTCGAGCTGCTATTCTACACATTCCCTTCCCAACCAACCGATGCACTTCGACCATGTGTCTAACATCGTCGTCCGACCTTAACCCAACCGGTAACCTCTCCACGGGATGCTCGTACTGCAATACGAAGCTACTCACATCCATCCCTCTTTTAGATGCCAGCACCGCGGTCAGGTCTCTCAGCTCCATCCGATTCCACACTTCCATCGACTCCATCACCCCATCAACCCCGCAGAATGCAAGAATTGATGGACCTTCATCATTCTCCTCCTCGACGATGTCTACCATCTTCTCCGCCAACTGGGATTCCTAAATTTCTTCCTCCGATTCTAGAATGCCTTCACTATGATCACGATCGCAAACCAAGGTCTTCCTCCGATTCCAGAATGCATTCACTATGGTTACTCCCTCCACCATACTTACTGCTGCTAACCTCCCTCCATAAGCCAATGATTAAGAAGTTTCCTTGCAATTTCCATCATACCAAGGAAAACCCCAAAAGCCCCCTACCAAATCTTGCTGTCCATGGGTATAAATGTACATTGCTATTTCCTTATTTTTAAAATCATTTTCCATTTACGTCATGTACTGATTTTGAATGTTCATTTCCTGCCAGGGGGTTGGAGTTGGTAGTATATTGCTATGGGTACTGTCCGGGGAGTTTGGAGGAGTGGCTGGGTTTTTATAATAAAAACCCCTATCATTATTGGTATAATAAATATAATTAATACTTTTAAATATCCAAATATACCAAAAATATATTAAATGTAATATATAATTTAAATAATAATAATTATATAATAAATATATCCAAAATAATAATAATGATTTCCATGATACTAATTAATATTAGAAATAATAATATATACAATTTCAAATAGAATAAAATATAGTAAATATAATAATACTAAAATAATAATTTAAATAATAATCATAATAATAATTAGTATTTAAAATGTCCAAATACACCAAAAATATAATAAATATAATATATAATTTCAATAATAATAATTATATAATAAATACATCAAAAATAACAATAATGATTTTCATAATGCTAATTAATATTAGAAATAATAATATATACAATTTCAAATAGAATAAAATATAGTAAATATAATAATAATAAAATAATAATTTAAGTAAATATAATAGAATAAAATATAATAAATTTACCAAAAATAATTAATATACAATTTAAAATAGAATAAAATATAGTAAATATAATAGTAATAAAATAATAATTTAAATAATAAATATAATTAATACTTTAATAAATTTACCAAAAATATAATAAATGTCATATATAAATTCAATAATAATATATAAAATTTCAAATAATATAATATAATTTAAATATAAAATATACACTAGTGAAATAAATCATAATAATAATATATACAATTTCAAATAATATAATATATAGTAATGAAAACAAAAACAAAATAAATTTTCAATAAAATATAGCAATTATTAGAGTATCGGTCGGCTTGATCGAAGCCATCACATTGGCCGACCGAAGGTTTTTCTCACGACCGAAGCTCAACTAATCATTGCTTAAGTAATATTCACTTCGGTCGGCCATTATTGCTTCGATCGGTCCGATCGAACCATCCGACCGAAGGGTTTTTTGTCATTTTCGGGTAGAAAATTATCTTTTAAGCGGTGGGTGTAGAAAATTTTTTTACTCTGTCTGACAGGGCAACAGACCCTATTACTTCTTAACAATATCGTTCTCCCCTTGGATTGCTCGAATATCTCAAAACCTGACATCATCAAACTCTCCCTCCCATAAAAGGTTTGTTCAAACCTTTTGCTCGGATATTCTCTTCGGCCATTGCTCTTTTCCGGGATGGAAATCCTTTACATCTATGGGCGTCGATAGGGCCGTCTAATTATTTTTTGTGGCTCTATTCTAATAAAAATTTTATTCCCGTATCTAATAAATTAATTACAATTTTTTACAATTATTTGTAAAACTAACATTATAATAAAAAAAAATAGAACATAAAAAATTAACCTAAAATGTTGCATATCAACGACCATAGTTTTTTTTTTTAATAAATGACTAAAAGTAGTTAACAAAAAAAAAAACCTTCTACTTAAAAAAGTAATCTTCTAATATTTTGAGAAGTATTATTTATTATCAGGCTTCAACAAAATTGGAGATTGATGCTTATTTTTTAAGCAAATTTAAATCAGCATCTTTGGATATACATCCAGTATATCTTTTCCTTTACTTTTTTCTCTTTCCTCGTTTTTTGAAGTTTACGTTTACCCATTTTTTTTAAAAATTAATACTCTAGAATTTGAATTAATAACATGGAGTAAGTAGTATTTTCATTGTGACGTAAGATATAAAATTTTCTAAATAGTAACGATATTCGTGTAACGTTTTGGTTGCCTTGCTTGGCCTGAACTAGGGTTGTAAAAGAATCAAATATTTTTGGTTCGATTCGTGATTCAATTCGAAATTATTCGGAATTTTGATATTCGATTAATATTTGATTCGATTCGATATTCGATTTTATATTAAAATTATATATAAATATATAAATTTATTTTGTTAAATAATTTAAAAATTTAATTTTAGTGACTATATTTACTAATTAATATAAATATATTTATATATAATATTAAAATATTAAATTTGATCTATAAATCAAATTAAATATTTAAGTTTAATAATTAAAATTAATTTTATTAATTATTAAATTACCAGAATAATTCGATTCGATTCGATAATATTCGAAAAGCTTATCAAATCAAAGCGAATACTATGGTATTCGGTTCGATTCGGTTCGTTTACAACCCTTGCCTGAACACAAACACAAAGCTGATTATTTACCGGACACGTACCCCGCCCAGCCCAGCCGCCGCATGTTGAAATCTTTCTAAAATTAAATGTTCCAAATCAGGTAACAGTGTACTCCCTCCATTCCTTTGTTGTGTTTTAAAAATAAAAAGTGTTCCAAAATAATTGTTATTTTTAAGTAGTTATAGATAGTTATGCTATGTTTTTACTATATTGCCCTTCACTTTACATAAATGCTATTTGTTGACATTTATTATGAATGAGCTTAGTTGAAGGGTAAAAATGTTGATTTATAAGTTAATTAATGCAAATCTTAATTATTGAAATTGAGCTGAAAGAGACAACTAAAAAGGAACGAAGGAGTAATTTGAGTATTGATGTTCCACTATCAGAATTTAGTTGTTTATTTTCATGACTATTATTACTATATTGCAATCCGTCTGTAATGACATAACAATTGCCAACAGGTACAGGCAGAGTTAAAAATGATGTGTAGTCCTTTGTAAAATGATGTATAAACCTTATAAAGTGATGTATAGACGGTAGTTTATTTTTTTTTATTAATTTTTTTGTTTATAACCTTCATCCATCACTTTTTTTATACTCACACATCTTTCATATATACATATCCATCACTTTTGAATATCATTTCATATATATATATATAACCATCACTTTTGAATATGCCAGGCCACAGGTATTGTAAAAACTGTATTGATTTAATTTTAAAAACTGTATATTGTGTGCAAGTTGGGTAGGCAACACAGCACAGGTATACCCCACAGGCACCACCACAGCACACTCCCACAGTCCCACTGCACAAATCTTGTTCAAAAATCCTTCACAGGAGGAGGAATCCAAAAATTCCATCTGGGTTTTATTCTATCTACACAAACAATCCTTCCTCCTATTCAATCTTCATTCTTTTAATTTCCCCATACATACATACATCACAGATTCATTCGGTCCCCTCCTCCTCCAACTTTCCAAGATATTATTTTTATTACTATTCATTTTTATGCTGCTTTCCCTGCTCCTGCTCCTGCTGCTGCTTTTCCTTTCTGGGTTTTTCCACTTAATCCTTATCGCAATTTCAAATACCAAGATAGGAAGGAAGTAGTATATGGGATTCTTCATTCGTCATTCTTGAATAATCGCTGCAAATTAAATCCCTCTTTCTTCTTTCTCCCACCACCACTACTCAATTGAAAAGCTTTTCTTGTTTTCCAGACCCCTACTCTTTCTCTTCTTTTTAGTCCTCTTTACTTTCCTCATTCTTCAAAGCCCATATCCCTTCCTTTCCTTTTCTTTTGTCTCCTTCCTTTCTCCTCTTTTTTTCACAATTTGTGCGCCGCTCCCCTTTTATCATCACACACACATATATATATATATATATATATATATAGATATACACTGTACCAAATCAAACTGACCTTCATCTCTTTGTTGAAAAGGAATGTCATCTAAATACTCCGAGCACATAAACCACACCACTGTCGCCTGCGGCGGAGGATACGCTCCTCCACCCAGGGCCGCCGGAAAATTGGTACGGATCTCTGTCACCGACGCAGACGCCACGGACTCGTCCAGCGACGAAGAGGTAGACACTTCATTCGTCCGGCGACGGAGAGTGCGGAAATTCATCAACGAGGTGAGAATTCTCAGCGGCGGGAGCGGGCAATCCTCCTTCATCACTGTGGCGAAACGGCGGAGGACGACGAAGATTGGCGGGAAGCCGCGGAGAATCGGCGGTGGTGGGAGTAAAAAATTCCGCGGCGTGCGCCAGCGGCCGTGGGGGAAATGGGCGGCTGAGATTCGAGATCCTCTACGACGTGTACGGATGTGGTTGGGCACTTACGATACTGCTGAGGAAGCCGCCATGGTGTACGACCACGCGGCTGTTAAGCTTCGTGGTCCCTACGCGCTCACTAATTTCTCTTCCGCATCAAAGGACAACATCCCACGCGCTGCGTACAACCCCGGCGACGACGCAACATCCCCCAAGTCGGTGCTCCGGTTCGACGCGACGGGCGCTGCCGAACCGGTGCTGGAGTCTATATTCTCGCCGGCCGACGATGACTTCGGAAACGAGGTGGGCGTGCCCGATTTGTTTGATGGAGCGGGGCTGTTCGGATGCGCATTCGGGCCGGATTTTGATTGCTGCTTCGATGAGAAAAGTATCGGATCGAATGCCCATTTTGGACACGGGTTTGGACTATCCACATGGAAGGCGGACGATTTGTTTCAGGATTTCGGGGATACATTCGAATCGGATCCTTTACTCGGCCTTTGAGAGATTTGAAAGGACTTTTTGTAAATGGAAAAATTTTGAGAAAAATTAGGTGAAGGGGTATGCTATACTATCCTATACACTTATTCATTGATGTAATAATTAATTAGGAGCTGAATAGTACATCTAGGATAATTTTGTCCCTTTTTTTTTTTTTGTTTGTTTGTATTTCCATCAAGTTTAGAGAATGAGATTTATCGAGATGATATTTAGCACTTTTTGGTTGCATATTCTCTGTGGCAATGTGCGAAATGGTTCCTGTACTGGAGCCATATTTACCAGTATATACTGGAATAAGTTACAAACGTTGGATCAAAAGTTATAGAAATTGTAGGGTAGGGATTATGTGAGGGTAAAAGGGTAATTGTGATATTTATTATTTTATTTTGTATTAGTTTTACATTATGCACGCAATCAGTTTTGCTTTTTCAGAAGAAACAATGATGAAACGCCGCTAATGATCACCAGAGACGAAACACGATTGGAGGAGGAGAAGGTACCTCTTCATCTTCAAATGCAGATTCAATAAAATTCAGATTCAAATTCAGAAGGCAACTCTTCATCTTCAAACACCGGAGACAAAGTGCGTCATCTATGTACTTGACTAAGTGCGCCAATCTGTTTACACATTCTGTTTCCCAATAGTGTGTCATTCTGTCTATACATACTTGACATTCTGTTTCGATATCATTAACATTCTGTAAACATGCATTCTGTTTTCATAGATGAAACATTCTGTTTTCATATCATTAACATTCTGTATCCTATAGTAACCATTATGTTTTCTCTGATGAAGCATTCTGTTTTTTTAAGGGAAGCATTCTGTATACATATATTTGATATTCTGTTTTTTTTTTTTTTATAATAAAGCATTCTGTTCAATGTAAGGAAGCATTCTATGTACATATACTTGACATTCTGTTTTCGTATTTGAAACATTCTTTGTCCTACACTAACCATTCTGTCTAACAAATTCTACTATTACATCCAAGTTTTCTAATACTAACTAACATTCTGCTTTTATGGATTTTATGGATTTTTTGGGTAAAGGAGAAGTGATAATACGACCGCCACAGTGAACCATTTCACCTGCTGCTCTTTTCTTAACGGGACCAATTTTTTTATTATCTAAATTCAGTAAGATAGAAGGAAAAGACTCAATTGTCCCTGTATTCAATATTGACCGTTGGATCCAAACACCATCTAATGACTGAAATTTACCCCAGTATATACTTACCCAGGATATGAACCTAACCGCATGCAGTTTGTGTGTGTGTTACCTTTGCGGCGTGGCAGGGAAAGTGATGGTGAGGTGAGGTGAGGTGGGTGCCACAATTTCGAGTTCTGGTCTTTTTGGCAACTCGTGGTCTGCATGCACCTCTCTACATAATATGGATATAAGTAGTAATTCTTATTTTTGGAATATGAAAATGAGTTATGACTTGCTCAATACTCCATCTATCACTCTCATTTAACCCGTCTTATTTGATTTCTACACATAATTTAATTTACATTTTCAATCTTTATTATGTCAAAATATGTACAACAAAAAATTATGTAAAATATATATTCTAAAATTATATAATTTTATGATATTCTAATAAAATCCAATCAACATTTTCTTTTTCAAATATATACATGCAATAATATTGAGCGGAAAATTAAGATATTGGATGGACCTCTAAAAGAAAAATATGAGACCTTGCATATGAATAGGATACTATGTGTTACGAATTTTCATGGCGGGTTAAAACATAGAGATAAAACATGCATATTGTACTATAGCTTATACTAGCACTACAAGAAAAATGCTGATTACCGACCGCATATGCGGTCGGTAAACAAGGGACGCGGGTCGTCCCGGAGGTTACCGACCGCACCACCGACCGGAGGTGTCGGTCGGTAATCTCTTGGTCCGAAATCAGACGCCGACCAGACACACTCCGGTCGGTAAATTTGCCGACCACGCACCGACCGCATTGCGGTCGGCATAATCACCGACCGCGGCAGCGACCGAATATGCGGTCGATACCCAACGTTTTGGGACCTTCTGGACCTGACAATTACCGACCGCATGCGGTCGGCATCGCGGTCGGTAAATTACCGACCGGCCTGCGGTCGGCGCAGCGGTCGGTACCCAACACAGTATTGCAGCAGAAATGGCTGTTATCACAGCCATCCCTGCTGTTATCACAGCCATCCCTGCTGCAATACCAAAACAAACAACCAAATCCAAATTCCAAACAAACCAATACAATCACAATTCCAAAATCATCCAATTATAACATCACATGATTCGTACACACGCACAATTCAACAAGTTAAACAATCCCAAATTGCAAACAAACTCCAAATGTACATATGAAATAACAAATCCAAACTATTGTGTCCATGAGTGACGGTCTCACAACTTACATAAATCCACAATTGGTTCAAACAAGTTATGCATAAAAAAACCAGGCCAAATGATACTAACCCAAGATGGCCAAGCACAGTCAATGAACACCAAGACCATCTCCTCCCCGGCCGCCCCCAAAATCATCATCACCGTCCCCATCGCCTGGGGACCGAGGACCCCTAGATCCGAGCAACCTCTGCATCTGCTCAGCCATGCTCTCCTGCCTCTGAGACATCTGCTGAAGAGTCTGCTGGAACTGAGCGAACTGCTGCTGCAACTGCTCCTGCAACTGCTGCTGTGTGACGTACTCCGAAGTGGATGGCGGAGGAGTGGAAATAGGATCGCCCCCGGGCCTAAGTGATCGGGCAATCGATCCCATGCCGTATACGGCATTGCGCCTATCGTGCCCACCGGCGAGGTCATAGAAAACAGGATCGGGATCGAAATCAGGACCAATCGCGGGGTTCTGGCTCAGGGATTCGGCCACTGCTGCGAACTCATCCTGTATTTAAATTTAAAATTTAGGGCACAGACAAATTTATGCTTACCAAATGCTAAATTTATACATAACTAAATGTGATATTTTGGTAACGATGCTTACATTCAACTGCCGTGACCTCTCTCGTACCCACTGCTCCTTCTCATGCCCTCTAGTGTGGGTGTGCTCGTGGAGCTCATGCAAATGAACAGGCCTGTTCTGGTCCTGGGACTGCATTGTTTCGAATATTAGAAGTCCTACCATTTGTAAGTAACATTTCACATATTGAAGTAATTTAAGTAAATATGTACATCATACTAATTTGTGCTTTGTGGCTCGAAAAGTCTTCGAACCCGCTGTGTGTGTGGGGAGTGCCGGTGCATCCTCCTGTCCCCGACGTCTGTTCAGCTTCCCTCTCTTCGATTTCTCCTTGAACTGTGCTGACTCCCAAATCCGCCTCCAGTTCTCGGCCACTAGTTGGTCTGATGGATATGGCTTCTTCTTGCTCCTGATATCGAGAGTGTAATCCTTGTACCTGATATGATATTAAGTATAATTAATCGATAGATGAACAACAAGCAAAAAGTTTTATTTAACTCTTTGAAAGTACCTGGCAATGTTTTTTCTCTCCCACTCCTTCCTGACTGCTCCTGTGAGCTCAGGTGCCCAGTGCGCTGCTTTCTGCAATTTAAGTTTGATCACGATATGTATGTCGGCAATTAATTAAATGATTATATTTTAAACTACGGATTACCTGAAACTCCCCCCAATAGAACTCTTTGGTCTCCCGGGAGACCTTTCCCCAGCTAATACCATTCATATCAGATCGCATGGGGTAAATGTCGGTGATCTTCCTCACCAATGCATTAGTGAACTCAATGCTAGAAGAAATAAATCAAAACCACGAAATTTTGTTACAAAATAATCTTAAGTACGTAGTATTTACATATTTGAAATGCAAAATGAATTTATAATATAAGCTACTTACAGTCCATCGTCCCCTGGCTCGACCAAAAGCCTATCAGGCCGACCCTGTGGCGCGGGAGGAGCCCCCTATGGCGCGGGAGGAGCCCCCTGTGGCGCGGGAGGAGCCCCCTGTGTAGATCCGACCGATCCTAAACAGCAATTATAAGTTTTTTGTTATTATAGAAGGCGAACATCACATTAAATAATATATATTATACCTGGAGTGCGCGTAGGTGGTGTCTCTGGAACGGCATCAAGTCCATCGGGTGCACCTCCCTCCTGCGGCTGTGAGCTAGTAGTCTCTGTAATTCAATAAATCAGAACGTGAATATTTCATTAATATAAATTAATATTTAAATGCATACGAGCTACATAATGTTTATTTATATCGAAATACCTGCTTGTGAGTGCTGGTAATCCTCCTGGGCTGCCCTGACAACAGACAACAGCTGTGACCTACTAATCAACCGACGCCTGGACCCTGATCCGCCCGGCGTGCTCGACGAAGAACCACCCCCTCGGTCAGTCATCTACGAATTTCATTTATAATTAGAACACAATTTCAAATATAAGTAATTACAACAACAAACAATTTATTATAATTAAGTTTATCACATTTCAAACTTCGTAATCATCATCCGAAGTCTCCTGTGAAGGATCATCCGGATCAGTCTCATCCGACGAGGAATCAGTGTGTATCGATGATTCTGACTCATTGTTCTCATCCTGAGGGAGGTCAACATATTGAACCACGTCGTCGGTTAGTGGCTCTCGCCTAGTAGTGATATTTGTAGTTTCGATGCTAAGCTGTTCGGGAACATCGACTTGGAATGCATCCGCTTCCCCCCCTTGCGTAACGGTTATTACACCTCTAGGTTTGACCTTACACACGGCCAACCACTCATTCCGACTGGCAACTGGCCTGATGGTCGGGAACGCAACGTAGCACACTTGTTCGGCTTGATTAGCAAATATGAATGGTTCATAAATGTTCAAAGACTTTGAGCGGTTGATTTCAACAAGCTTGTAGTTGGAATGAGTGCGCGTCCCAATGCCTTCACGAGGGTCAAACCATCGACATTTGAAGAAGGCAGTTTGTTTGATAGGCAAAGCAGGGTACTCTATGACTATAATCTCTTCGATTATGCCGTAGTAGTCTCCGTGAGATAACGACTCGATACAAACACCACAATTGTATGTTGATCTTTGCCTACCATGAGATTCTATGTGAAATTTCATCCCATTGATAAAATACATAGGATACGATGTACCAATGGGAAGTGGGCCCTGAGCTATGTGAGCAATGCATTGATCATCCGGTGAATTGTCCCTCACATGTGCCTTCAGCCACCTAGGAAACTCTGTTGACTGCGCTCGCCAAATCTCCGGGCCACTTAATTCTGGACGTTCTTCTAGCAGTTTCTCTGTGAATTCCCTGTTATTAACACAATCTATTCATTATTTTGAAACATATTTGAGAGCATTAAAATACATGATAGATTATTAGAAGGACGTACTCGAGATACGGTTCGATCTCTTTACAATTCATTAAGAGGTAAACGTGAATGGCATTCAACTCTTCTGGGGTCAGACGCCTCTTCTTAGATTTTCCTTGGGCACGGCCAGGGAATTTGAAAACACTAGGAATGTTATCGTCGTAAGGAATTATGCCGCCATCATCATTCCTTGGCACATTCCTCCCGCGGGTGAAAATATGCTTCTCAAAGTAATGAGAGCAGAAGATCGATGCCTCACGTACCATATATGCATTACATATGCTACCTTCAACATGCGCCTTGTTGCGCACGGTTCTTTTCAATCGATTCAGGTATCTAAGATATATAAGAAAATGCACAATTTTTAATAAGGTAAAGAGACAAAAACGACGGGAAATGCATTCTAAGGAATTAACATTATTTAAAATTTACCTTTCATACGGGTACATCCATCTGAACTGAACGGGTCCGGCAAGCTTTGCTTCGTGTGGCAAGTGGACGGGAAGATGTTCCATACAGTCGAAGAAGGCAGGTGGGAAGATAGTTTCCAACTTACATAGAACAACAGGAATGTCTTTGGCCAATTTGTCTAATTCCTCAACTTTGATAGTTTTCGCAGTCAGGGTCCTAAACACATTGCTGAGCTCTGTTATTGGTTCCCACACGCCCTTGGGAAGTAACTCCCTCCATCCAATGGGTAGGAGACGCTGTAAGAAGATATGACAGTCATGACTTTTCATGCCAAACATTCTATGCTTATTCATGTCTATGCATCTGCCCAGGTTGGATACACATCCATCGGGAAATTTTAAGCCTGAGACCCATTTCAAGAATACATCCCGCTTATCCTTCTCCATCGTATACACCGCCTTTGGATATTTACCATTACGCCTGTCCCGATGCAGTTCTGGCCTATTACATAAGGTCACGATGTCCTCACGTGCCTTCGCATTATCCTTTGTCTTCCCTTGAACGTCCATGACCGTGTTGAAAATGTTTTCAAACACATTCTTCTCAATGTGCATGACATCCAGATTGTGACGTACCAAATTTGTTTTCCAATACGGGAGGTCCCAAAATATACTCCTTTTCTTCCATCCACATGTTTTACTGATTGCTGCATTCTCCACATCTCCTCCTAATTCAGTCACACGACGAAGACCGCGCCTATCTATGTCTTCCAACACTTCTTCACCATTCTTATACATTGGTGGCATTCCATGTTCCTCTCTATCCTTCGTGAATCTAGATTTATCAAGTCTAAAAGGATGATCCGAAGGCAGGAACCTCCTGTGAGCATCAAACCACGATTGTTTGCCACCCTCTTTAAGCCTTATCGATTCTGTTTCTTCCATACAAACCGGGCATGCTGTTTTACCATACGTGCTCCACCCGGACAGCATACTATAGGCCGGGAAATCTCCAATTGTCCACATCAAAGCAGCCCTCAACTGAAAGTTTTGTTTACTGAACTTATCGTATGCTGTGACACCAACATCCCACAACTCCAATAGCTCTGCTATTAAGGGCTGCAGGTAGACATCAATCCCCTGTTTCGGACTTGATCTCCCGGGAATAATGCATGTCAGAAACATGTATTCATCTTTCATACACATACCGGGTGGGAGATTGTAAGGGGTTAAAATTACTGGCCAACACGAGTACTGGGCCCCCGACTGACCAAATGGTTGAAAACCATCCGTACATAATCCCAATCTCACGTTACGTCCCTCTGCTGCAAATTCTGGGTGTATTGTATCAAAATGTTTCCATGCCATAGAGTCGCAAGGATGACACATCTCCCCAGTCCTCTCATGCTCATGCCCAACATGCCAGGACATATGCTCCGCTGTCGCCTCCGATGCATACAACCTTCTTAATCGATTCTTAAGTGGGAAATAGAACATGTATTTCCGTCCAATCCTTGAATTAGAGTTTGTTTCCCTATACCGTAGCTCATCACAGAACTTACACTTCTCTAATGATTCATCTTCACGCCAAAATAACATGCAGCCCTTAACACAACAATCAATCTTCTCAACAGGTAGCCCTAAGCCCTCAAGTAGTTTTTTCGCCTCGTAAAAATTCTTAACCATTGCATTGTCCTCGGGTAGTGTATCTATGATGAGCTGGCACAATGTATCGAAACACTTCTCCGAAAGGTTGTGCTCGGCTTTAATGTTTAATAACCTAGCAATTGTTGACAGCAAGGTCATTTTCTTGCACCCGGGCCACAGATCCTTGTCTGCCGCCGCCAACATACGGAAGAATAAGCTCTCTTGTGGGTTAGGTTCTTCCGGTGGCCTAGGTTCCTCACCCTGATCTGGTGGTGTTGTTTCGGGAATACCAATTCCCATTCCATCGCACACCATTTGTATGTAATCATTTTCCTGTGCAGAGACTGAAGAGCTGCCCGCATCGGTATCGTAGTACCGTGTAAATTGGTGTGGCTCTCCATGACACGTCCACCTTTCGTAGTTGTGGACAAATCCATTGCAGTGTAGATGATACTTGATGTCATCATCGGGTAGGTAACATTTATTCCTACACTGCCTACACGGACACCTAAGTTTTCCTTGGGACCTATCGACATTTGAGTTTCCATGAGACATTCGTATGAACGATTCAACTCCAGCTTTAAATTCTGATGTAAGTACTCCAACTTCCCGACGGGAGCGGTACATCCAACTACGGTCCATCACCTACAAATTACGGCAATATGCCACTTTGGACACAACACACTTTTATCAATATCCTAGGACGATAATGTTATGACATATATATCTTTGGTGACGATAGTGTTAGGACATTATGATTAAATTAAATCACTTGTATGGCCTATTCTAAGCAAAGTCATTTTTTTAAGTAAATTTAATTACATTATGCGTTTTGGTAGGAGAATAGTTGGGGTTATCAAAGGTTGGTGCATTCAAATAAGGCTCCTAAACATAACTTATAAGAATTATCCAATTGCGTAGTAAAATGCTATTAAATTCAACTTAAAAAAACTATGTCGACATAATAAATTGTTTCACTTACCCTAATCAATTCAACTCAAATAAACTATATCTAAAATCAACTTTTGAAATGATACATGTAAAACTTTCAATACAAAATCAACATACAACGACAACATATGCACGTAGAATCTCAAATCGAACAAAATCAACATTTACATTTGAAAATGGCATATCTTTCTCATACGGAATCCAAATTGAGCATAACATATATGAAAGTTCATCTGCTCGACGAGAGTATTCTACATATGAGCCTACAATTTCAAGATTCCAAATAATGTGTTCGTAATACGACAAAACAGCCATATTGGGTATTTGAGACGTCCGAAAATGTTCAGTTTTTAACATTTTCGCCTTCAAACACATTTGAGTACACATTTTCAATCCAAAAAAACCGAAGTGCGTCAATTTTAGGTGTTACGAGCAACGAAAAAATTAAGCGAACGAGAAAGCCAACAAAATTCAACATACAACAAAAAACACATAAAAATCAAACCATAAAACAGTCCGGAAATTCGATTGTATGAAACGAATGGAAATAATTGGTTAATCGAATACCTCAATGTAGTGATCGAATGGAAGGTTGCACTCGAATGGAAGGGCTCCGACGGGCAGGGCAGGTGGTGGCGGCTCGGTGGCTGCCGGGCAGCGGGCGGCGTGAGGCTTGGGAGGGCAGTCGGCGGCGCAGGAATGCGTGGTGGGGCGGAGCTCGGGCGGCCGGCGCTGGTTGCGGCGGTGGCGGTGCTCGAATGGGACAGGGGCAGGCGGCGATGGTGGTGGAGCGGCTGCTCGCGAGCGGCCTTCGGTGGAGCGAATCTCGTCCCGCTCGAATGGAGGTTGGTCGGCGGTGGTCGCGGGATGGTCGGCGGCGATCGGAGTCGGGGTGGTGGTCGGCGCGGTGGTGGTTTGTGGGAGGGAACGGGGGGAGTAAGAATTGGGGGGGAGGGAAGAATGTCGACGTTTTACAGCGATTTGGGGCTGTAATAGAGCCCTAGGTTACCGAGCGCAATTCGGTCGGCATTGCGGTCGGTGATACCGACCGCATTAATTGCGGTCGGTAGCCTGGTCGTTTCTGTGTGGGGGGGCCCAAAACGGCTACTTTTTACCGACCGCTGCATGCGGTCGGTGGAGCGGTCGGGGAATCCGACCCGTGTGTTGTCGGTCGGCGATTTTGGTCGGCGATTCCTTTTTTTCTTGTAGTGTAGGTTTAAACGTTAAAAATGGCCATAACAAGGAGACTATTCCGTTTTTAAGCCATAACAAGTTGCAATTATGAAAACAAGCCATAACAAATACAATTTTGTAAAATAAAGGCCATAGGACCTATTTGAAATTAATAAATTCCCAACAACTTTTCCTTTCTTTCATTCAAACCCCAAGAAAGTTTGACTTTATTTACTTTAGTCATTTCTCAATATATTTAATTTTTCATTATATAAATGACACCTAATGCGCTTGAAAATTGATATCAGAGCTTAGGTTTTATTGAAGAACATATTAATTATATTATTTATAATATTTTATTTCTTAATGGAGAAGATTTAATTATTTAATGGATTCAATTAATTTGAAACCAACGAGTTATTTCCAAATTTTGGAAATAAAAAATAGAAATTTCCAAAGGAAATTCTTGAACTTTTCCATAAGATAAGATTTTATTAAAAGTAATTTCTTTCATGAAAATGAGAGGAACTGACTGGAAAGAAATTGATCCGGATAGCTCTAAATTCTCATAAGACTTAAGAGAAATCCAAAAGACGATTCAAGATTATGGTAACCGGGTATTAATTTTACCTGAAAAATAGATTACTTGAATCAATCGACATAGGTGATCTTGAAATTATTTCAAGATCTAAAGAAAGAAATTTTAAATCTGAAATTTGATATTTCGGATATCAAGAAAAGGCAGAAGGATATTCCTAGATCTTCCAAGAATAACCAAGCCAATATTAGAGATGTATTCGGACCCGTACAAGCTTTACATCAAAAAGGTAAAGCAACTATGGTTCCAAAGCAGAAACCACAAGAAGAGCTTATGATCGATCTACTGAAAACAGTCGAATGAGTGTTTCTGGAGCAGATCTATCCGATCTACAAGCATTAGCAGAATCATTTTCCCAACATGGGATTATGGATCTGGTTAATATAAAACCCAATGAAGTTCTTCAATTGGGTTATGCGGAAGAATCGGGATCCAACGCCCTGAAGGATGGAAAGAAATACAAGTAATATTTGACATCACTGAAAAGATTAACAGTTTTCCATGTGATGACTTATACTACTTGCAGCAGCCATCAATTGGAACCTATGAAGGAACAATTGAAATTGCAGGACACGAGATCAGAGTCTTAGGCACCGCCGGAAAAGACAATGGGGTTATGATTGTGGGATTAAGTTTTCTTGAAAATCATAAACCATAGGTAAGAAAGGATAATGGTATAGAATTTAATCTGAAGGGTAACACCATATGACAAGTCCATTTTCAGATGCATGTCACAGGGAATGTCTTGTTCTCTCTAAGAAAAAGGCTACTATCGCTGCTAATAAAATTGAATTATTAGGAGTTCAAATTGATGAAGCAGGGATAGAGTTACAGGAACACATTGTGGAGAAAATCCGCAATTTTCCTGGCATATTAAAAGACAAGAAACAACTTCAGAGTTTCTTGGGAGTTGTAAATTTTGCAGGTATGTTTATAAAAGACCTTGCAAAATATAGAAAGGATTTTAGATCACTCCTGAAAGAGACTGAAAGCTCTAGATGGAAATGGGAAGAAATCTATACCAAGAGAATTCGTGAACTAAAGAAAGTCTGCAATAGCTTGCCAAAACTCGTGATACCTCAAGATGAGGATGAGCTGGTAGTCTACACAGACGCCAATGATTTTCGATGGGCAGGAGTGCTCATGAGAAAAACAACTACGGATCAAGAACCTTGTAGATACACAGGAGGGTTGTTCACTGAACAACAAGCCAAACTTTGGCATATTAACGAGAATGAATTCTTTGCAGTATAGAAAACATTTAAAAAATGGCATTTATTCTTACTTGCAAAGAAATTTGTATTAAAAGTTGATAATACTAATGTTAGGGTTTTTTAAAAAAAATAAACTTGAATCAAAAATTGAAAAAGCTCATATTATCAGATGGCAAACTGAATGTCAATATTATACTTATGATATTGATGTTATAAAATCTCATGAAAATGTTCTTGCAAATTTCTTGACGAGAGATGGAAGCATTTGAAGCTGATTCCATCATTACGAGATTCAGGCACCTCAGAGAAAACCTAGAGGAGCTATCAAAGCATTTTGGACTGCTCGAGATCAATGCACGAGCAGCTGGCCAAATACAACAGAGCGATGTGGACATGGTCCGCAACAATATACGAGCCTCCCATATAGAAATGACAGCACTATGGGAAACAGTATTAGAGTCAATCAGGAAAGCGTCAGCTTCCCAGGTAAACAAAGAGAAATGTGCCCAAAAAGCTAAAGTGGTCACATATGAAGAAGCAGATTCAAGCACTGCTTCAAAGGAACCATTTTCGGATACCGAAAAAAATGTTGAGTAAGAGGAAAGTCACATTTCCGAAAGTTCAAGTCAACCCACTGCATCTAGGGTAAAAGAGGAAGAAATTAACCTTAGGCCAATGACAGGAACCTCTAAGGTTAATTCAGACGAGAAGGTCCTATCTACAGTCTGGCTGGACTACCAAGGAAAATGGGAACAGCTGGTTTCCAAATAAGAAATTAACCCGAGCAAAACAGTAATCGAGACATCGGGAGATACAACAGGGTATGGATGCTCGAAGGATCGAAGCCAGAAGAGGTTCGAAAGTGGTATGACTTTGGAGCATTAGCATCTGAGCATTAGCATCTGTTCCTACTACATCACCAGGGTTTCCGGAAATCGAAAAACTTCCGGGATGGATAAGTAGCGCAGTGCACGAATCATGGCACAACAACCCACACCTGCAAAGAGGAGATATTCTGGAGCTTAAGTTCATTTCAGCGGCACCAGAAATAGTCGGGAAAGGTTCTTATCCGGTCTTTCATTTTATTAAATTACAAAGACCTGATATGATTTCCTTCAACAGAGTTAAGTTTATGGATGAAAAGGCATCATTGGTATCTTTAATCAACGAAGATGAAATCTCCACCCGAAGAGCATGGGGATTCTGGGTCTGTCTCACCGAGATGGAAAAGGTTAAATATCCATTTAAAATATTCTCAAACAATTTAAATGGATCGTTGCTGGTTAATTCTTTAACAGGAAAAAGCACAGAGTTTGCGGAAACCTATTTCGAAAAGAAGAGGTTACTCATCTGGGAAAACAAGTTGCCAGCAACCGAGTCCACCAGAAAGAAGGCATGCAACATGATGCATGTTGGTCAATGGGATAACCACATATGCCCATATTGTGCAGAACAGGAAAAATCCCTATTCGGTAGAAAGATCCGGGTAACCCAGAAAAAATTCGAACCCGAACAGGACAAAGGGAAGGAACCTCCAAAAAACTTTCACAAGCCAAAGTAAGATTAACTAGATGTAAAAGAAAAAGAAGTGTCGACAACACCCATAATTAAAAGCCGACAAAGAAGGGTAGAGTAGTTGGCAGTAAGTGGCCAACAAGAGAAGGTGGAGAGTTGACAAAGAAGCCACCTAATGCAATAATTTCAAAAAAGGACAATAATGTAGCCGGTGGAAATTAAGGCCAAGTGACGAACGCAGTGACGTCACAAGGATTTAGAGAAAGATTGGAATCCGGGATTGAAGTCCGCGGGCGCCTATAAATAAAGGAGGTTGAAGTAGATGGAAGACATCGAAAAATCCTCCCAACTCTTTAAAATATTTGTAATATTTCTCTTTCTGCATATTTCTTTTCGAGTCTGTAAAAGTATGGGGTATTTCCCCAAAAGTCTTGTATCCTCCATGAGGAACTAAGTGTCTGTCTTCTCCATTAGGGGAAATTATATTTGAATAATATTTTTAATATTTCTTCAGTAAAATCCAGGCTTCCAAATATCATAAATATCCCGATAATATAGTTAAAACCCCTTATTCATATCTTGATACGTCCTAATGAAGGAAACGAAATAGGACTGTGTTGTTTGTTGCTGAAGGAGCCAAGAATCGGTGAACCATCAGTTGCGGCTGCGTAGTTGGAGGAAGTCCGTAAAAACCCGGAGTTCAGGAAACCCGGCAGCAAGGCGGTCAAAGCCAAGGTATGAAGTTTAGGGCTTAAATTAATTATCGGAAGCATGATGGGCGGATATTGGATTAAATTTAATGAAAAATCTAAAGTTTGGGGTCAAAGTGTTAAAGGGCAAATGTTGGTAAGTCAACTGTGGGGGTCAAAATATAATAAAGAAAAGTAGGTGGGGTCAACTATTATTTTAAAATGTCTGTATGGCCAAAAATTGAACAAAAAGGTTTGTTATGGCCTAAAATCATAACTCAAACTTGTTGTGTCTCAAAAGTGGAAGTGACTATTTGTTATGGCCTAAATTGACTATTGACTCTTATACTATTATGTGTTAATTAGCACCAGGCGGCGTACCATACGTGTTTTGTTGGGTCGTATTTATAGTGATGATATTCTTCTTTTTGAAATGAAGTGCCTAAAAATGTCATGTCCTTAATTCGTTTTAATTATTATCCGAATGGAAATGGAATATTGCATGATGCACTTGATAAGAATGGTTACATCCATAACGTGGACTGGATGGTGCTTCGGCAAGTGAGAAGCCTAGCTAGGTTTGGTGGTTTTGGATCATTATATTGTTGTTGTTCGGTACGTACGTTGTAATAATGACGACAGTGGTGCATGATGGATGGGTATGTATGTATCTCCCAATGTATTGCATTGATGGAAACCTGATTTGAAATCAGTGGATCAAATTGAAATTACAGAAAACATGGACTGATCATCAGCTGTAATCAGTGGCGATTCCAGAATTTGAAGTGAGGGTGTGCGAATTTTTGAAAAAAATTATAGACATTTCTTGGAAAAAATCATAATTTAATCTACATCTATTTTATTAAGTATTTCTTTTTTTCAACATAAAATAATATTGAATGATTTAACATATTTTTACCACTTAAAATAATTAAACTATCCTTATATATAATTAGCTTCATAATAATCTTAGTCCATACTTCAAGGTTGGAATAAGTCATGCTACCCGACATCACCTACGATCTAGCCTACTTCAGGTGAAGCCAGGGCAAGCCTTTTTTTATACAAATGCTAGGCTCAGGTAATTTTGAAAGTCTATTTAGCTTAATATATTTAAAACAGACTTTATAAATGACCTATTAGTATGTTTATTGTATAGGAATATTTCGTATTATTATTATTATTTTATGTAGAAGAAACAATTAATTTGATCTTACATAAGTTTTTAAACTATTAAAAGATTTTTTCAAATATGTAATTATGTTATATTGTGACATACGTATGAAAAAAATAAAAATTTAACATGATTTATTTGTAAAAGACTTAAAGTGTGGCCTATTTATACTATTTATATAAATAGACCAGCTTAGACCTATAATATAGGCCTATCAAAAGTATAGACTAGATTCAGACCTTAGAAAATTAAAGTAGGCTTAGGTGTTTAAAATCAAAGCTTGGCCTGGCCTATTTCCATCACTATGCATACTCAATATAAGCTCAAACTAAGTGGCAAATAAGAACTTCACGGAATAATTTTATAGAATGCTTGAAACACTAACTATTTCAGAAAATATTCAATTATTTATCCCTTATTATTTACATACTGTAAAACAACTATCATTTGCTCTTAGCATTTACTAAACATCAACATTGCATTACTAAAAGTAAAATAATTTTAGTAGCCTATTAAATTATGATGATGTTCAAACATATACTCCCAACCAAACTAGTACATATAGATTCTTCAATTCAAATCAACAAAACAACTTAAATATTAACACATATTAAAAAACTAATTATTTATATAAAATTTATAATAAAATTTTAAAAAACTAATTAAAAAATACAAAAAAAAAATTGAAAAACCAGGGGCACCTAGCCAGATTCACCACTGGGCCTGTAATTATGGATCCGCAGTTGGGCTGTGAAGAAAATTCATTCTTGTTGGGCTTCATCGATCAGGTACTACTATCAAGTAATGGACTATTGTCATTAAATTATTGGTATATAGTATTTTAGTAATATATTATCTGATTATCTGATTAAGCATTGGCTATTGTGTGTTATTTAGATCGTTTGCATATGTCTTGCAGCATATAATTATTTGATTAATCATGTAATTTGTTTGGTATTCAGAAAACTTACCAATCAAATAAGATTAGCTTAATGTTGTGTTTAGTGCAATCATCAATTAATTTGTGTGACATGTGCTCCCACCACTCATTTCCTAACATTTATAGGTTCTCACACAAATTCTAACGAAACGACCACTCAATTGAATAGCAATTCAGTTACTGTACATACACACACACACTTGGCCTGTGTATACAGAACGATGAGTAATCATTCATAAATGATGTTGCTAATGGTCATCCACATTAATATACAGTTAAAAACAATAGATTGTGTTGTTTTAGGTGATGTCTGGGCATTAAAAAGTGATGTCTATGTACATTGAAGTGATGTTCACGATAGCATTTGTGATGCGATGATATCCATTATTTTTTCTTGCATGCCCATCATTTATCATCTTAACACAACATTTTTGGAGCCTCTAGCATCACCACAGGGAAAAAAACCAAAATCATCCCACAACTTTCGTGTGTTTCTCAAATGGTCCCATAATTGTGCACTTTACTTAATCTATCCAATATGTTTGCTAATCCTCGCCCAAATGATCCCATCCGAGCTTAATTACGAGGATTAACGGGTAAATCATCCCACAACTTTCGTCATTTTCTCAAATGGTCCCATAATTAACTCCTTAATCATTGCGACACGTCAGCCTGCGAGATCATTAACCTCGGATGGGATCATTTGGGCGAGGATTAGCAAACATATTGGATGGATTAAGTGAAGTGCACAATTATGAGACCATTTGATAAACACACGAAAATTGTGGGATGGTTTTGGCTTTTTTCCCCATCACCACAGCAGGTATTATTGCCAGCAACCAAGCCATACCCATTGAATAGGTTGTTAAACGGATGAATCACTCCTATCACTACAGGCCATATCTGCAATTCTAACAAAACTAATAACGTACAGTTGGAAAGATGCCACATCCTTTGGGGAATTGCGAGTGTGCGTTGGTCCTTACTCTCTATAGTTTCTGATCCCAAAAAATTGCCTCCATTCCATGGCACTATATTTAATAAATAAATAGATTGTTGTAATAAATGTTGGAAGGAATTTTAAGTTTTAGGTAAACTAAATATGGAGTAACAAGTTGCGCATTGTACGTCGTACTGTGCCCAGTTCGTTGTTAAAATCAATTAAATTTTTGTTGTAAAATAGATAAAATTCAAATTTTTGAGTTACAATCACACTCAAGCATTATTAAATGAGTGGCCGATATTATTCATGGTGTATGTTAGGGTGCGGATGATACATCCGTGCGGACGTGCGGATGGTCATCTCCAACGGTTGAGATCATTTGTAAGGGTAGTCTTGTCAGTGAGAAGTACTATATCAAGTTGCTGAATTATATTGGTCTTGTCGCTGAATTACACAGGGTCATGTCGCTGAATTGTGTGAGGCTCCGTCGCTGAGATGCGCTATCATGCATAGAACTATATTGCTGAACTGTATAAAATTGTGTCGATAAAATAATACATTTATGTCGCTGAATTGCATATTCCATGTCGCTGAATTGTGAAGTCCCTGTCACTGAGATGCGTTTAAAATCCCAATGAACTTCAAACGGTCTAACTTCAAACGTCGCTGAGATGAATACAATAATGTCTATGAATTACGTACATAGGGCCATGTCGCAGAATTGAATTGTCTATGTCGCTGAGTTGTGTATCCCACATCGTGAATTCAACTGATGAAATACCTAACAAATAAAATTACGAAACTAACCCTACAAATGATCTCAACCATTTGATGATGAAATGATCATCGGTGGAGATCACCGTCCGCACGGTATGGACTCCTCATGTCCGTACCATAACCCTTCCCATTATTCATTATCAATCGGTTTGGTATATCCCATGGGAGTGTATGGAGTGTCCCAAACATTTTATACATTTATAGTTTGAAGACTATATATACAAGGTTAATATTTACTATATAAACGGTCCACTAATAAGTATAGATTTAAGAAAGTGCAGTGATTTTATTTTTATTTTTATTTTTTAAAGAGAGAGAGAGATAATCATAATCATAATCATAATCATAAGAAAAGAAATAGAAAATTCATCCCTAAATTCTTCCACGAATCTATATATGCATAGTAAATGTTGCACGCAGCAGTTGGTGCATCAAAAGTTAAAAACCCCCCAAAAAATTAATAAATTAAATTGTTGTAGTTTTTATAATTAATTAGGCAAGGATTAGATATATAGGATTACAAAAGGACTGCAATCATTCAACAAAAATCAAAAAAGGAATTTCCCATACTCGATCTAGTATGAAGCAAGCCTACTTAAATTATTGTTCAATCATTACAACAAGCAAATAACGGAAATATATATATATGTGGCAACAAACAAACAGATCACAACTGATATATATGATCATCACAGCCGAAACACACAAGAAAAGAACACCAAACCCTAAATGAAACAGTAGAAGCACACACATACACACGTGTATTGTATACATATATGGTATATGTTTATTGTGTGTTAGAAGTCGTGAGTAGCTAGAACTGGTCAGGCCAAAGAAATGCACCCATGGCGAATTTCCTCTTGTGATGAAGATCGCCGTGGACGGGCAGACCGTACTGGTTGAGGAGCCGCTCCAGCTGCCACTCTGGCATCTTCTCATAATCGGACTTCTTGTAACGAGGGTAATGAAGTGGCATTTGGAACCCTACTGTAGTACTGTAATTGCCCCCCGCCGCCTTTGGACTGCTGCTGCCATCTCCGCCGGGGCGTGGGGCAGAAGAAAAAGAAGAAGATGACGATAACGATGACGATGAGCTGTTATTGGATTTGGGGATGCCTTGCCCTAATGCACTGCTCATGATTGCCTCAATACTACTCTTGGATCAATTCTCTTATTATTATTGTGGAATAGTATTAGTGAAGTCCCATGCTACCCCTTTTATAGGGTTTTCTTGGCTTGTGGCATTTATTATTTGATGCATGCATGGGATGGGATGGGATCATCAATCATTGGATGCATTATTCTCTTCCTTTTTAATTGACACGGAGAGGGTTTTGTTACTGTTCATTGAGTAACTTTGATTCAACTTTTTAATACAATTATAAAATATAAAATATAGTCAAATTGCATCTTGTTGGATTCGTCTAATCGCATAGATTTTGAATATTAAATTTTTATAATTTTTGCTTGTATGCAATCTGGGTTATTAAGGATTAAAAATGCATATTGTACATGAAATGTGGGTACGTAACAAATATTAAGGATGTAGTATTATTCAAGGAAATTGTTTTGGTGATATGTAATGTCTCACACGATTCAAAAACGATTCAAAAACCCAACACAAAATTTGAACCGATTTCCCCGAGTTAAATAGTTTATATGATGAACTAAATACTATTTAATAGCATTAATATATTTTTCATTTAGCCTTTTGGGTCACATATTGGTGTGACGGAGCAGTATCAAGGCACTGAACAATCTAATTTTAGCAGTTGGCCTCGAGATGTGGTTTGACACATTGTTATTAAATGATTGCTTTTTATTTAAAATGCCAAAAAGGAAAGTGGGACATAAATAATAGGATAGAAGGAATATTATTTATTCTAATTACATAAAAATAAAAAATTTAAATAGATCATCTGGGGTGTTACTTCCAATTTTGGGTCATAAGAATGCGTATCAACAACATGCGGTCGGCTTTAGTCATTTTTCTGGCCCGACATCCTTGTAGTGGCCCAAAACTCTAAATGAAAAATAATAGCCAAAATCTGTAAATGAATAATGGCCAAAATCTTTAAAAAAAATTATCTCTTGAATTATTTATCCATGATTTATTTGATTAATATGTTTTGTAGTGACAATTCGAATTTCTAATTACAAGTTTAAAAGTTAAAAACTTGACTTTTAAATAGATCAAGTCTCAATCCCACAAGAGATAATATATTAATTAAAATCTTGGGAACATACATACATTACTACATAAAAATAATTTAGCCATTGAATTTTTAGGTTTAGTTACCAAAATAAACCTTTAAAAGGAAAGAAATTAGTCATACAACAATGAACTTTTTTTTATAGCCCTCCTACTAGAATTTTATAGTTTAACGTGATGTTTTAGAGTAATTTAAATATGGGTAACTGCAGTGTACAAAGTTAAAATTGGTATCACTAGATACATGTATTGTTGGTAGGAATTTAATTTACTAAGTATATAATTGTGAGACGTGTAGGGGATTCCAATCTTCTTTTTTCTTCATTTTTGGAAAGTAGAGTTTCAGATTCATCATTGTGGAGACAGAGAAATCTTTAACAAAAAAAAAAGAAAAAAAAAGATTAATTATTTAATTAGCTCTTATTAGTTAATACGTAAGTTTCTTATGTTGCACCAGTCTTTCACATATTATTAATAAGTGTCAAATAATTAAGTGCTTCCTAGAGTAGTAATTTAATAATTGATGAAGGCTCTAGCTCTACAGCTTTCCTTCTTCTATTGATTGAATAATAAATAGATTTAGGTATATGTCAATTTTAGAGTCAAATAATTTTAGGATAAACTATACAGCTGCTTATCATTCCTACCCTAGCTAGCTAGGTTAGGGTAGAAAAAGATACTACTCCCTCCGTTCTTTATTAAATGACGTTTTAGCAAAAATTACACATGCCAAGGAATGTCATTATTATTGATTAATTTTTCACTTTTACCCATACTCTAGAAAAAAGTAAAATTGAAGTTGTGAGATATTGCACAATATTATAGGAGTGATATTTATTACTCCCTCTGTCCCACTTGAAGTGGCTCAAAATTTTTGGGCACGGTATTTTATATAGAGATAATTAGTATATGATGTAGGGGTAGGTTAGTGTTTAAAGTAAGGGTAAATTAGAAATTGGTGTGATGTGATTGTAATGAGTTTGAATTTTTTATTAATTTATTTATGTATGATGTGATAGTTGTGGTTTGAATTTATTAATAGTAGTGAATTTGAAATTATAATTTATTTATTGATTGATATGATGTGATGAGTAGGTTGTTGATTAAATATTTAATTATTTCCTAAACAAGAAATGGGATAAAGTGTTGGGACGGGCGAAAAAGGAAAGTGAGAAACTTCAAATGGGACAGAGGGAGTAAAAGATAAGGGTAATATTGGAAAAGTATGATATAAATATGGAAAATGACAATTATTTTGAAATATTTTTTGGTTTCTAAAAAGACAACTAAAAAGAAACGGATGGAGTATTACTGATGAAATGAAGTACTTTTATAAGATCATGCATTTTCCATAAAGGATTTGGCTAATCAAGATTAGCCAAATCCTTTATTTCTATTACCTTCGAATAGAGCCCTATAGAAACTACCTGTGTTTTTTTAACTCAAATAGAGCCCTATAGAAACTACCTGTATTTTTTTTTTAACTAAAGGTAATAGAAATAAAGGATTTGGCTAATTTTGATTGAGCACCATATCTTTAGGCTGAAAACTTTTTCTACCTAAATTATACTCTAGTTCATAACTTTTACTTAACGAAATACAATTATTAAATACATTTTCTTCATTTTGAATATAAATAATATTTTTTGCGTATTTTTCAATATACTCCAAAGAAATGAGGATAAAAAAATATAAATAAATAAACAAGTTAATATTTTTAGTAAATTGAAAATTAATGGAACCTTGCGCAAAAAAAATTAATGGAACCTATGTTTCCTAGAGGTGTCGAAACGGGCCTGTGGGCGAAATGGGCCGCGGCCCGTGCGGGCCCCGCGTTTTTGCGGGCTTGAACAGGGCGGGTCTAAATGGGGCGGGCTCAAAATGTCTAGGCCTGATCCGCCCCACATGCGGGCCGCGGGTTATGCGGGCCGGCCTGCGGGCTTTTTATTTAAATAATAGTATTATTTTTTTATTTGTAAAAAAATAAAATTTTGATATATTTTTTAATGTATATATTAAAAATAAAATAAAGAGATTTATAATTGGTATTTATGATTATAAATAAGTAAGTGTGTATTTATTGACACAATTATTTACTTTAATGTGGGTTTGTTGAATAATTATTAAAAGAATTTATGATTATTCAATTTTTAATACTAAAGGAGTATATAATATTTTGCAAAATATAATATGTGTGACAAAAGTTTTATAATTAATGATTGAACTGATTAAAATTTTAGGTCTCACAGATGAAGTCTTTGCTAGAGTTGTATTAGGTAAGACTGTCTGAACATAATTCATTAATTCTATATTTTATTAGGTAAGACTGTCTGGACATAATTCACTAAATTTAGTATTTTATTAGGTAAGATTGTATGGACGTAATTTTTAATAAATAGAATACTAAGGAATTTTAAACTTAAAAACTTGATACCATAAAATTAATGAACATGGAAATATTAGAAGATACAGATAATTTGTATTAAGAAAATTCAATATGCAATAAATTCAATAATTTTAATGTTTGATTACATTATGCTAAACGTTCATACTAAAGAATAATAAATTCAATCGATGAACAACATTTAAAAAAAAAAAAAAAACTGAAAGCTCGCGGGGAGGCCCGCCCCGCCGCGGGCCTAACCCGCAAAAGCCCGCCCTGCTGCGGGTTGGGCCAGTTGAGGCCCGCATCTAAACGGGCCTCTAAAAATTGAGCCTGCCTCACATTTTTAATCTTGCGGGGCTGGCCGTCCAACGGGGCTAAGCGCGTTTTGACAGGTCTAATGTTTATGCCAGACAAAAATGGAAAACTGATATCCAGGCAAGAAACCGGGCAGGGCATTCATTAATGACTTCGAAAATAGTAAAAGTAGCTAAAGAATCATTAATACGGTACACCAGTTATATATTAGAATTGTTTTGTTTTCGCAAGATCGAAATTGTAGAATTAGATGTGGATCCTAAGATCCTATTAAATTGTTACTTATATTTTTCTAAAATTAATGCCGGTTAATCACTAAATTGGTGACTGTACAATTATAAATATCTGTTTTAGAATCATTTTTAACATAGAATTTGATAGTTAATTGCATATTTATTCATGATCCTATAAAAGTTAAATATTGACATAAAACCCAACAATTTTAACTTCAACATATGGAAATATACATTAAACAAAATTGACAAAAAAAAAAAGAAGGAAACCCTTGGCCGGCCGGTGTGGAGATGCTGGAAGTTGAGCCCTAATTTTCTCCAAGAAAGTTGAGCCCTAATTTTCCTCTTTTCTTCCGGCGCCTCCTTGTCAATATGCAGGACGCGGCCATGGAGGACCATGGCGGAGATCCGCCTGATCCTCCGGACTCTAGGGGCACCAAGAGGCCTCGACCCTCGTATAGTGAGACGCTCCGGCGCGACGCCGGTTTTGTGCACGTTCAATATGATAGAGAGGCGGAGATGTTGAACGGCGATCCAAGTGACATCACCAAGAATGTGGTTAACGGTGTCACCAAACTTACCCTCTCCCCGGCTTTTAAGGCTTCCCTTCTTCGCAAATGGCGGTTCGCTGTTGTTCTCAAGGTCGTTGGCAGATCTGTCTCCTACAGGGTCTTGAAATCCAGACTCCCCAAATTGTGGCCAGGTTCTGCTTCTGCCCCTCTAATTGACCTAGACAATGGATATTTTGTGGTTAATTTTTCCATAGAAGACGATGCCCTGCATGCTGTCACTGCTAGCCCGTGGATGGTGCAAGGTTGCTATATGCACGTCCAAAGATGGGATGAACATTTCAATCTTGTAACCCACCAGATCTCCTCCATTGTCACTTGGATCAGAGTACCTCATCTCCCCCTCCATCTCTATGATAGAAATATTGTTCATGATATCGGCTCTGATGTAGGGGAAGTCATTAGTATTGACTTTAATACCGACAAGACCGCCCGTGGAAGATTTGCTCGGATTGCAGTCCGGATCGATGTGGCCAAACCCCTGAAGACTAGCGTTATTGTTGATGATTGGGTCGCAAGAATTGAATACGAAAATATGCATCGGATTTGTTTTCATTGCGGGAGATTTGGCCATACTAAGGAATCTTGTCCAGAAAATACGGCTGCCAATCCAAAGCCGACAAATCAAGAAAATCCCCCCTATGGCAATCAACCAAATGCGGCTATAGCTCCAGGTTTTGGTCCCTGGATGATTGCACAAAACCGCCGGCGACCTCAGAGACCTCCCCCCACGCCCACTAATGATCCCCCACCTCCTCCTCCTATTCGCACTCGTAGTCGTTTCAATTCTCTTGTGGAGCAAATTGATCAAGACAACTCATTTGATGCCAGTCCTTGCCCTCCTCTAAACCGTCGTATGGATTTGGACCATGTGCCGCCTGCACTTAACAATTCTTCTCCTCCTTCCAATACTTTCAACACCCCGATCCACAACATAACTCCTATTCCTTCCATCCCCAATCGCAACAGGAATCCCTCACCAGATGGCCCTAATACCTCCGGGCACTCCCCTCCTTGGATTCGTCAAGCATCCGGTGCCTGGGCACAAAAGCTCCCATCTTCACTCCCCCAGGGGAATCATACAGTCGTGAGAGTGACGGATCCGTCCACCCAAGTTAGCAAACGGGTTAAGGGTACCGGTGGTGCGCGGGGAAGACCTCCGGATCACAGCTCTTGCCCTTCAGACATTCTGTTAGAGGAATTGAGGGATCGAGCATCCAGCCTGCCTCCCTAAGGAGCGGGATCAGCGCTACACCAGAGGGAATTTGAAGATCTCAATTGAAGCAATTCCACTTCGGAGTGGCAGAGTGTGTTGGGAGGGTTCTCCGCCGGTAGTGCTGCTCGCGGTTTCCATCCATTGGGCTGATTCGGTGCCTCTGTATATCAATATGCTGTTGAAGATGCCCCGATTGGCGAAGTATGCATTTCTGGATTTTGTTTCGCGTTTGGCGTTCTTTCCGACCCTCTCTCCGCCGCTGCTCTGATTTGGGGGCATTCTGTGCTCTGGGGTTTCTTAGACTTCAGTTCGTTGTGTTCTGTATTTTGGGTTTTTTGGGCCTCTTTCGTTGGCCTGGGCCTTTCTATTAATGTGATTGGGCTTGTTCTGGGCCAATCCTATTGGATGGTTTGGCAAGTTCGTTGGTGATCTTCACTTGATTGTTAGGCCACTTGTCTCGGTCTGTTTTTCTTGTATCATCATGAGCTTCTCTTGATATAATACCAGCTTCGGCCCTCCCTTTCTCCCGAAAAAATTGACAAAAATAACATCATATCAGCATAGCAAAAACCACAAAGGGCCAGAGAAAATAAGTAATTTTGCTCCGAAAAAATAAAAAATAATAATAATAACAAAGGAGTAGGATCGGATCGCTGAGTGATCCTACGATCCTACACCGATCCCACCCCGATTCTATCACATTTATGATCCTATGGCGATATGTATCGTTTTTTATAGTTGGGATCATAGGAACGTGCGATCATAGTTGTTAAGATCCCGATCCTGATATTAGAATCTTACGATTTTACGATCACACCTCTCTAAAACGATCCCAATCCTTGTAGGATCTTAAAATTCGTAAGATCCCGATCCTGACAGTAAAATGTTACGATCTTATGGTCATACTCCCTCAAACGCTTCTACGATCTTACCCTCTTAAACGCATAAGATTTTTGTAGTATTTTATGATTTGGGATCAAAATAACTTGTTTCTTTTAATTTTAAACTTAAGAGCTTGTATTCCTTATGTATGATGTGTAAAAAAAACCTAATATGTATGTATATGGAAATATTTTGTGTTTGATTGTTATATTTTTGTACTGTATTGTATTAATTAACTTGCAAGATTCATAAACAAACAAAATAATGTTTTTACTTGTTAGTATGCATAACTGAGTTTATCCATTATTGCAATTTCATAAGATCTTAGGATCCCGATTCGATTCTACGATCTCGATCTTGCCAAGAGAAAAACGATCTCATATAGGATCCCGATCTTAACAACCTTGCGTGCGATCCTACGATCGGGATCGTAATTTTGATAAATTTGTTGTACACATGTATATCAAGTAAATATAAAGGGAAAGAATTTTATTTAAAACATTTTTGTTCTTGAGTTAGAATGTATAAGAATGAAAATAAAGGAAAATATAGAAAAAATGAAGTATATGATTTTGAGAGTTAAAAACGAAAAGAAAAATCATCCCTCCAAATCTTTCCAAATTATTTCTAAGAAAACTAGAGAACACGTATTTCTTTTTTATTTCTCTCCTACTTTATTCAGAAAACTCGATAAAAACGGGCTTGGTTAACCATAAAAGTATTTTTAAATTTAAAACTACTTTTATGTATTATTTAAAAATAAAAAATAAATTTAAAATATGAAGTAAATTCAAGTACCAATCTATAGAATGCAACTGGTTTGAGTGGTATAGGGCTCTGACAGCTTAAACACAACGTAGTTTTTCCACAAATTTGGAACTACAAATTTGGAAAGTATATTAATAAGTCATATCTAAAAAATTTAAAAATGAATAAAGAAAATAAACTTGATTTAACTGAGAATGAGGACTTAACCTAGTAGTCAAGTTTCTTGACTTCCGAAAACTTGATTTAACTGAGAATGATGACTTAACCTAGTAGTCAAGTTTCTTCACTTCCAAAATTCAGGTTTAAAAACAGCAATTAGAAAAAAGTCTCTATCTATGACTACGTCACTCCAAGCCATAGCTGATGACCCGCCGGATTCTACTCCTTCGTCGTTCGTCTTTTCAGGCGGCAACAAAGCATCCTTCCGGGACATGGTTTTAGAAGGTAAACGATCACTTCTAGCGCTCAGGTTGGACCAAGCAGAAGTGGAGAAAGGAGTCAAAATTGATTTCATCAATGGTGATAGGCTTAAGCCTAGGGTAACCCTTGACCCTCAACTGAGGAAAAGTTTATGCTCTCCTTGGGAAGATGCAATTATTATCTCGGTACTGGGAAAAAGAGTCGGATATCTAGTGTTGAAGGAAAGGATCACTCGGATATGGAAGCTGCAAGGGGGTTTTGAAATGGTTGACATAGATAAGGGTTTCTTTGTGGTGAAGTTTGCTAGATCAGTAGACCGAACTAAAGTCTTGAATGAAGGTCCATGGATGTTGTTTGACAGCTACTTAACCATTACTCCCTGGAAACCACACTTCTCGACGGCTGAAAGGGCTCCATGCAAGACCATCGTATGGGCACGGCTGCCGGATTTGTGTCTCGAACTTTATGATGAGCACCTTGTCCAGAGGGTAGCAGCGGCCATAGGGACACCAATGAAGGTTGATGATATGATTAAGAATGTGCATAGGGGGAAATACGCAAGGGTATGCGTGGAGATTGATCTCCGGGAACCAGTGGTCACTAGTATATATCTGAGGATCAATGACAGAAAGTGCAATACGAAGGTCTTCACCTTCTATGTCCTCTGTGCCAACGGTATGGCCATGGAAGGGGAAATTGTCCAGAGCAGAAGTCTGTGAAGGGGCAGGGAGATGAAGGCGGCCGCGGGAAGGGTGTTGCCGGGGAAGAAGTAGTGTTACACCAAAAAGGGCCTGCAAAGCCTGTGGGACTGAAGGGAGCAGGGAGTTCTGAAACCGCCTGCACACCCTTGGAAGGTGAGAAAAAATCAGTCTCTGAGACAGCCGTTGACCCCAACAATTACACTGAAGTAGGTAAGGCAGAGGGTGGTAGGATGGAGATTGAGGTTGAATCTTCCCTAAACAGCCAAATGTTAAGAAAAAATATCTAAAAATATATTACTTATTTAAAATATCTAAACAAGGAAAAATAGTCATTCTAAAAAATTAAAAAATATTTTTAAAGAATTTTAGTTCTATCTTTAGTTGTACGATAATCAACACAATATTCAGATATCAAATTAAATTGTGTCTTTTAGGCTATGGTTAAAAATTCAAATTCAAATGTTAAGAAAAATAAAATAAATTCATACTTAAGTTACAAATTCAAGCTCGAGCTTAGCAAAAAAAGAACACGCCAACTACTCGAACTTAAACTCGAACTCGATGATACTCGAGCTCGAACTCGACTTGATGATACTCGAGCTCGAGCTTGAACTCGAATATATGTTGTCAAGCTCAAGCTCAAGTACCATGATACTCGAGCTCGACTCAACTCGATATCACCCCTAGTGGGGAGTGGATTAAGGTCTTGAAGAAAAAGCCAAAAGGGACAAACATGGTGAAAGAGGTGGGAAGTTCGGCAAAAACTAACAAGTTGGGCCATAATTTCACTGGCCAAGCTGCTAGGCCCAAGAAACAGGCAAAAAAGGGCAAATCGTTAAGGCCCATGACAAACACTATTAGCACTAGAGGTAAACAGGCCTTGAAGAGTGGAAAGGCCCATCATCCAGGAAAGGCCAAATTGAGCAATGGGCATAACAGCTCTGATGGGAACCCCTTAGTGGCGAAAAGAGCCCGCCCTTCTCCGGACACAGAGTCGCCTGAGGAAACTCCGGACAATCACAATGAGGAAACCTTGGCCGAACAGAGCAGGTCAGAGGAAGAAAATCCGCACTCCATGGAAGAGGATAACCTGGAGGGAGAGCAGCCGAAAGGGAAGGCCGTTTTCAGTTCAAATTAGGTCTGTGATACCGTCTCCCGCTTATTTTTAATTATGTTTATGGATTCTGCTTACTTTAACAAAAAAATGTGAGAATTGTGATGGAAGGGAGACTGTTGAAGCTATGGCAAAGGATGCGAAGAGAACTTACGTGATATTGAGGACTTCAGGCGTTGTTAATGTAGAAGGCTCGAATAATTTATCTTCCCTCTTCTCGAAGAAGTATGGTGTTTTTAAAGAGGAATTCTTTACCACTTGAGCGTTTCCTTCTGATTGGATTCCGTCTTGGGAGACTTAACGACAGAGCTTTGGGTCTTTTGTTAGCTTAGTCACTAGTCTTGTGTTGCTTTTTCTTTTCGTGTCTTTTTTTTCTTTTCGTCACTCCCTCCGTGTTGCTTCTTTTTATTTCCTTCTTTTGTACTTTTGTGTGGTTGTTGTATTTCTCCGGCCATTGAATTGGCTTACCAAAAAAATTAAGGTTTAATTTCCCACCCGACCCCCAATCCCTCCCCTTTGTGCCTTGTAATTTGTAATACATGAACTCCTACCACCCATTTCCTAGTATGTACAAAATTGTTCAGCAAAATATAAAAACTCGATTTAATTTCCAGTTGAATTTATGTAGTAATACTCTATTAAAATGGAACTTTACGAGAAAACCAACAGAACGCAAACATTCAAGTATTCAACAAGTCCAAATGAAGACAGAACAACAAGAATCTATCCAAACAAAAAGAGGTTTGAAGTTTTGCACAGCAGAACCATAAGCAACAATTAAAATGCAAATTCCTCGGTATATATTCTATTATCATCTCTATATATTAATATACCTCGTTACTCATATGGAATTTGAATGTAGGCAGCATCCGACACAAACGGAACATCAGCATACATCCCAGCAAGGGCGCACCGAATGCACTCCAAAACCGTGAACAAATAACCAAAAGCAGCGATGGTCCAGAAATGCATCCCGATCTTTCCCCAATATAAGCTGAGTGGCATCCAACTGCTTACAGTACCAACAACCTGCAAGGAAATCTCCAGAAGCATTCCCGAGACCACATGGAATCTGAAGAAGTGTGGCCATTCTTTTCGTCTCACAACACCAAGGTAACCGACAAAGAAGTAAGCCATTAGGAACCAGCCAGGTAGTTTGCCTATTGCTCCGAGAAAGGGATAGGTAAGGAATTCGAAATCCTCCAAGAAAGGGTGGAGGTGGTATGCTGTTTCTGCGTACATCCACGTTTCGTGGAGGGGCATTAGGTAAGGGAGGCATGCCAAAGTTCTCCACCACCACTGTGGCTTTTTGGTCATTGCAGGGTACCTGTAGCTGTAGGGGACATCCTTGGATGCTCGTATTGGGGACATTAATGGCCGCCGCTTTGGTAACATCGGAACAGCATGTTTCAAGGTACCTAGCTCGCCTTGTAACAGCCCTGTCGATGCAGCAGAGAGATGCTTGTGCTGAATGCCTGCAACAATTACTAAAATTGTTTTTGGACTTTAAAATAGCACAAGCAATGGATACACAAATATCTAAACTAAAAAAAAAAAAAAAGAATAACAAACCTAGCACATTAGATTAGTCAATTGTGTTTTAAAATTGACATTCCATCATGATTCACAATTTCGAAATGAGCTGCAGATATGAACAAGATCACCCAACCATGCCATATCAATTAAGTTAAATAAATAGTACAGTAAATAAGAAAAGCTCTGTTGAGGTGTTGACATTTTTTGCAGCTATAATACAATACATGGATCTTCAGTATGTGTTGACTTGGTAAAGGAAAATTTGACGCGCTAAAAGTGGAAATTGCCTGACAAGGAATTCTTAGTTGGGTAACACGCTTGCTTATTTTTGCAAGGACGATAATCACTAGATTTCCCCCTCTACAAAGGAAGAGGAATGTATAAAAATACCCCAAAAAGAAATGAAATCATAAAAAATTTCCTGAAGTGAGTAGGCTAGAAAATACACTACATAACATTCCAACTCACTATGATATTTAATCCTTAAGAATCGAAGGATCGAACATGCACTTACCAAACGGTTCATCTGAGATCATTGCGCGTACCCAGGAACCTCTACAACAGAAAGATGAAACATGTTTGGAAGGCTGAAGTAACTTCGAAACAGGTGAGAATTGCAGCCTGGAGCTACATGCTTTTCTGTTATGAGGGGATAAACAGAAAACCCCAGAATTCAAAGAGCATCCATTTAAAATCATACTCCGGCCAAAGTTCGAGCTCCGACCTATCAAGAACTGAACAATGCAGTTTTTCACATTACATACATACACAAAATGAACAAAGAACGGTAGCAAAGAATAATGCCAGCATAAGATTTCGACATATGGCCAAAAGCAAAAGACGTTAACTACACCCACAAAATTGTTGAATTATGTATGGCAATAGGAATGAGTATATACACCTACAACATACTACAAATTCACGAATATATGCCGGTTTTGGGACAGGGACTATCCACATCTCCGAAACTGATAACACAAATCATCCCCAAAACCAGTCCGATCACGTCAGGGACCTTAACAGGGATCCCGTCAGATCCATCGGTTTCCCCAATCCCCATCAGGAAACCTGTTTAGAAGAAAATTTCCATTATCTGTTTCCTTACCCATTCCTCGAACCTGAATCTAAACCAACCCATTTTTTTAAAAAAAGAAATGCAGATTTATAAAATATATAATGAAACACATAGCAATAACACATCATAGGCATAATCATTCAACCAAAAATAAGGGGAAAATAACCGATGAAAAATATGTATTACTGCCTTCATGCACTCCTAATGAAGTATTATTGATGGCGGAATGCTTTGGCAGGTCTACATGACCAAAAAAATTAGTGCACGTCTAAAATCTAAAATAAGGTTCATCTAAGCCCAATCTCTCAGTAAATCTCATTTCTTGTTCAACCAGATTATCTAAACCTGTCACGGAGCTCAATAGTTGTAGCCAAATAGCTTACAACAAAAAATAACCACAATATAATGGATTAAGAAACTCAAAAGCAAAAGCAGTCATTCTCTCTCTCTCCATTGCTTTCTGTTATCAGTTGAATGAAAGAACAGAACAAGCTTCACTGACCACCGTCCATCAAGAGAATAGAAAGAGCTTCATTCCTTCATTCATTCTATATTTCTATTATATTAATTCCAGATCTCTAACAGAAACCTATTCACATTGCTGAAGAATTCTAAGGCCATAATCAACAAACTGCATACATGTATGTACAGAGACGAAATGAAAAGGAAGTGAAGAATAGCGACTTACAGTGAGTTGGCGCGAGTGGCAAGAGAAGGGCGACTACAAAAGGGAAGCGGCACAGCGGTGGGCGACACGCCGAACCGGAGTACGAGAATGGAAAGGGGTTCGGTTCAGTGGATAAGGGATTGGGAAGGGAAATTGCAATTAGGAGAGGAGCACGATGAATTCGAGTCTGGAGAATTAGGCGCTGCGTTTGGATTGCCCTTTTGCACCATTTGGAATTTAGATTTTGGATTTAAAATGTATTCTAATTAATACTATTAAGGTTCACATTAGGATCTGTGGCGCAATGGTAGCGCGTCTGACTCCAGATCAGAAGGTTGCGTGTTCGATTCACGTCAGGTTCAAATCCTTTAAATAAACGGATCCAACAATAGTTTTCTTTTATCCTTCTATTTTAGCCTCAAGCTCATTCGAAGGGATAATGAAACCAAAATGTTGAATTGGAATATGGGAATCTTCCCTGAATTTCAATGATAAATTTCACCCCATTTTAATTTATGAAAAAAGAAATGGAAGATTCTAAACCCTTCCTATTTAAATCTATAAACCCAAACACGAACCATAATTAAAAAAAATTAAAAAAAAGTATAGATCGACCTAATATTTTAATTTTTCAGGTCAGGTATTAAATCGATCTGATTTGAGAAAAATCCAAACCAAATTATTTTTTCGTGGGTCGGAGTTTTTTTTTCAGGTGTATCTAAAATTGACACCCATAATAAAAAGTTTATAGGCGTTGAATCTAGGCTGGAAGAGAAGATGAATTTCCATTGCTTTCTTTCAAACTTGTCATTTCATTCCCCACTTGAAAAGCATGTAATAATAACTAACATACTACAAGCCGACCTCACACGTTCGAGTACAAGGAGGTCATCAAAATACGGAACAACATGTTACTTGTTGCATATTACTACATACAACATCTAGACCGCCATGGCGTGCATAAATATACATCGAATGTGGCTGCTCCGACAGCCAGACAAATAGGCAAATACAACAGCAATTATCAAGCAATGCTTGATCGAAAAATAGCAACCGAGCACAAAAAGGCACTCTGCACTCGATTGGTGGGCGAATCGATTGTCTGAAGATATGCAGATAATTACAGGAAGCCCAACGTGCAGGCAGGGTTGTGTGTGTGTGTGTGTGTATGCAAAACTGTTCATCTTTTCTTTCATCCTCCTTCAGTTTTGGATTTCGGAAAATCCAGAGTGAAACAATGTCAAGAACTTCTTGTCCGGAATAGGATTCGATAAGTAATGACTACGTTATAGAGGAAACACCCACCTTATGCCATGGGTGCAGGTCGCCCCGGTAGTAATGGGGAAAAGGAATTATCTTACACCATCTGAAGAAGTTTGATGCAGCCTGTTGAATTGGCAGCGACCACCATGTTTGATTTCCGTCTCCAGCACACACTCGATACAAATTGCCCATTATCGTCTTCAGTTTCCTTGCCAGTTATGGGATCGATGGAGCCAAATTTGTGGGCAGTGATTGGCATTGGCACAGATTTGTAATATGCATACACCTGCAATCAAGAATACGTTCAGATCGACAAATTCCAGATCGAAACTTAAAAGTGTCGACCAACAGCATTTGGACTTGCTCCATAGACAATGCTATGAACTTAAGAAAAGTCGAACAAACAATACTCGTTCTTCACAATTTGTTTCAATTGAGTTGATTATGTAGCAGTTCAAAAATGCGAAAATAAAGGGAGGAGCACCTCGTTTGTCTCTGAACCACAAGTTATATATCCATCAGCTACGGATAGACCAACGAAGTTCTGCAAAAGAGGCGCGGCGCCAAGGTTAGGCAAGAAAGCATAATAATGAGAACAAGAATGAATGGTTGCTAACAGACCTTCTCATTAGTGTGGCCTCGAAGGGTTAAGACGCAAGCGTCTCTTGATACACTGTGGGAACTTGTCTTCTTTAAATCCCAAACCTTCAGCGTGTTGTCAGTAGAAGCAGAAACAAGGCTTCCCGAATCCAAAAATTTGGCATAGCTAACAGCTTTCTTATGGCCAGCCAATACGCACCAAGGTATCGAGACATTACGAAGATCATAGCAATATGTCTTGTAATCGGCAGAACTAAAAGCCAACAAATGAGTCGAGTGGGGTGAGAACTGCACGCAGCAAACGTTTGTGTTGTTCCTAATGGTACATAAGCTGTTTTTCTGCACCAACAAGAAGCAAAATGTAAATGTACACCCCAAGCAATAATCACACATAACATGGAAAACTTCGAAACACTTTACACAATAACTAAGAACATCAACGCACGTTAAAGCGTCACAATCCATAGAGCATGTACAAAACTAAAACCATAGTAAATCGGTGTTGGGGAAGCAATCGACAGGAATAGGTTTAAATGGTGTATGGATTATAAAGATTGATTTTTTAGAAGCAAAGCCAAAAATGGTTGAATGGGATCACACCGCCGATAAAAGAGAGTGAGAAGAAAACATCTTTCACCATTCAGCAAGTTTAAAAGCACATAGACATTAAGCAAGTCAGAAAGGCAAAGCATACTTCATTGATGTTCCAAAGTTTCACCAAACGATCATCACTTCCACTGACTAGCTTTGTCGGATCAACACGGGAGAAATCAACAGACCAAGCCCTTTCAGAATGCTCCTTGAAATGGGAGAATTCTTGACCAGTCGACGCATCCCATAACTAAAACCATAAGAAGTGGGCTACATCAGCAACTCAAAGAGACAATACACGAGTAAAAAGATTAAGAAATGGTATCAGAAGAAAATATTCCAAATGGTATCAACAATGTAACAGTCAACAAAACCAATAACTATGGCATCACAATCAGAAGTGCATACAGACCTTCACTATGCCATCATAATCAGTCGAGGCAAGGTAATTTCGGATGTAGCTATTCCAGCATATGCAACTCAGCTTTGATTTATTTGACATCTCAACAATGGGATAATGGATGTCAACAGAGTCATTAAAGAGAGATTGAAATTCAAAAATCCGTATCTTCTTTGACACCCCTCCTGATGCCAAATAATCTTCATCCCGATCAAAACTCAATGAGCATATCACGTTTGAAGAATTATTGAATTCTCCATTGCGCAATACCCCTCGGACTCTGAACTTGCTGTAGCGAGCATATTTGCACAAACCATCAAAGAAGCCACCTAAATCATCTGTGGAATCCGGCATAGTTTCCTGTGCCATGGAGCTCCAGTTGTCACGACTTCTCAACAATTCTCCATCTCTCTGAGAGGCCAAATCACTATCTGACAGCTGAATGCTGGATCTCATGGAAAAGTAAGCATTTTCAAGTTGCCTTATATTACCCATCAACCTTTTTCCTGTATCACTTATGGTCACCCGATTAGAAGCAGATGGAGCAAGTGAGTTTTTGGGGCGACGTTTCTCAGCCTCTTGAATGTCAGCCTCTATGCTCTGTATTTGTTCTGCTAGTTTGGATGCATCCTTTTGCTTTTGATCATTTAGTGATGAAAGAAAATGCAATAACAAATCCGTTTCCCCTTCTTCTTCATCAATCGAGGACAGCAACTCACCTTCAGATGATTCTTCAATTCCATTTACAAATTCAGATTGTAGAATTTCTCTGTAATACAAAGGGAATTCAAAATCGTTGCTTAGCCAAACCACATAAGTATTACAAAATGTGTGTGTACGGGTAGTCAGGTATGCACCACGAATTGCCAAATCATGTTGCTTAACTTACAATTTTCGATAATAAACATCTCAATATCTGGCTAGAAATATTCCAAGCTACTACCAACAAAAAGGGATAAAGGAAGAAAGGCATGTAGTCAGGTGAACAAAAGCTTTAGTGCCAGGACAAGGATTTGTAATAGTACCTCGTTGCTGGGCGTAGTGAAGGCTCAGGATGAAGTAACCATAGGCAAAACCCAGCTTCCTTGGGATTCTCAGAGAGAAAACTAGGTGGAAGAATCCTAGAATGTAAATCACGCATTGCTGTAGCATGGGATCCTCCCGAGTCAAATGAGCCAAGTAACTGAGGTACCGCATTCACAAGTGTCAAATGCACAAAAAAAAGGAGTCAAATGCCTTACTGAGAAAGAAAAAAATGAAGCAAAATGTTGTGCATTCACTCGAGCATGTCATATAAATCACTCACAGATAAAAACACAAAACAAGAATTGAAAACAAATAAAAAATCAAGAAACTGGAAATAACATTTTCACTTGTTTCAGTTAAAAAATGTATTAACAGCTTAATATCAAAAAGAAACTTATTCAGATTTGAGACATTCACAAACCTCAAATAGAAGAACCCCCAAGCAATAGATGTTTGTGGCAAAGTTGCAGCTCTTCACATGTGACAGCTCGGGACTGGTGTACCATTTGAGTTCTAATGCATAATCAAAAGATGGTCTTACTGTATGTGATGAATCAGGAACATTATGACCAAGCAACTTGACCTGACTCTTCGTTTCTGTTTTAGGAAGGTGTTCATCTTCTTCATCAAGAGAACTCAATGGGGCAGTACAATCCACTTTGGAAACATTTGCAAGTTTAGCTCGAATGCCAGACCTCGAAGGAAACTGGGGCCACCTCTGAAGGTTTGTACGTTCACCAAACTTCTGTTTCTTCAGAGAGTGATTATCCGAGGGAAGCAAAGTTTGACGCATTGACCTTTTCCCATTTCGGTTATTTAACTGGTTAATGTCTTGATTTTTGGCATTTTGTGGAACCCCTACATGTATGGTAGATCCCAAATAATGGACATGATAGGTTTCTGACAACTTGAAACAGGAAGGCCTCAATTCTTGTAGGGCAGCTCCACGAGAATGGGAAAAATCCACAAGATCAAGAATCTTTCTGAATATGCGCATTTTCACAGCTTTATTTGCCTTCTTTCCCCCAACATCCAGCCATTCTCTTAAGCTAATACCATCAGCAACACCTTTGGAAGTAAAATTATACTGTGGCTCACAAAAACCATCTGAAATGGGTGAAACAGGCTTTACAGTCGAACCAATTGGTGCAACAAGATTTGTCGAGCCACCAACGCCCGACTTAGGCTGATCAGGGTCCAAAGATTCAGCAGCAGATCCTCTCTTGTGTATTATTCCTTTGCCCCTCAATGTACTTTTAATGAAGTACTCTGAAAACCCTGATTTTGAAAGGATTTTTGTCCGGATGCCTGCAGAAGAATACAGAATATCACCAGAAGTACCTTTATCATCATTGTTTAGTAAATTGTCCATGACTGCATTATGGCTGTAATTTTGTCCTGGTTGATTTTGATCTACTAGCCCGGAAAATAAATTATTGCCTCCATCCTCCCAGGCATTTCCAGTCGCCTGGGCTTTTCCTTTGTACCCCGTTTGTCCACGGAGGCTGCTGTTTCCTGATCCACCAGCAATGTGGTAGAAATTCTGCCACTGGTTTTGCCTAGTTTGCATCCGATCTCTATTGACAGAAGTACCTATAGCCAACTTATCGCCATCGTAATTTCTCAGAGTCAATTCTTCAACCATGATACCAGCACCATCCATACAGCGAGGACTGGCACTAGCATGTTCAGAAGAACCAATTCGATCTAGGTCTTTAGCATCCACCAGCATATCTGAATATGGATTTTTTGAGTTTTCAGGATAAACATCGGCACCAGGCATAACCATTTCATTTGGCGGCAACATGTTTGAGCTGCCAGGTTTAACTGAGAAATCATTCTCTTTATGTCGTATGCGAGCACCGTCAACAAGTTCAGCTACCTCACCTACTGTTTCGTCCATATTGCCTTGAATACTTGCATCTAATTAGGTAAAGTGAAACTCACTGGTAAAGTAAAAGAAAAAGACCATCATTGGTATGCAAAACCAAAAAAAAATATTTAGCCCATGTTATGGTATTGCAAAAGATAAGGATGCTGAAGATTGCAACTTCAATGAACGAGATAATGCACACTTCACGTAAATACCAACAATGGAAGTATAGACCATCACCATTGCTACCACTCATCTTTCTTGTCCATAGGTTTTTTAATACAAAGTTCAGAGAGAAGTCGTGTGATTCACCTAACTAAAACTGAGGACCAAAAATTGAATAAAATCAAGAGCATGATTCTCTGTGGGAATAACCAAACTAGTTCCAAAAAAGTTGAGCATAAACTGAATCTAAGATATAGAAAGAAGAGATAAAGAATCAGATATTCATACAATGAATAAGGAAAATTTAAGATTTAATATCGGTCATGGATAGAGCTAACCTTGTCAAACAGTACACAATAAAGCTGCTAGATTGATGACACAACAAAATTCACCAAAAGCGAAGGTGGGTCTTTCGATATCACTAAAAATATGATCAGCCACACAAATATGCCTCCCTTGCACCTTAACCACTACAAGAAATTGATTTTCCTAACAGTAATAACCAAATTAGCTCTTTTAGGGCATTTGAGTATTTGACCCTTGATCTTGCATTTACCAAGCATTAAACCACAGTAAGATCTATAACCTTAATTACAAGAGCAATATCTCATAAAATTGCCTGCGATAAGACCAAGAAACCAAGACAGTGAATTTAACAACATAAGGCTGCCCTATTTGGCCTTCACTTAGTGAGTGCATAAATCAAGACTATATGATTCAAAATCCCTCTAAGTGAGTATCCGAACATCACAATTTAATAAGTGGCAAGATCTCATCAAGAACTTCTTTCTCAAAATTGATATCCACATGTTGTATGCCCCATTTTAAAGAAGCTAAGTTCTCATAACACACAACAAAATTTTGTGACACAGTTCATCTAAGAAAATCTCATAATGTAAAGAATAAGACGGTCCCAAAGACGAATTCATGTGTACTATTTCCGGGGGAATTTATTTAAAAATAAATAAATAAATACTCAGCCTGTTGAACATGTTAATTACCATTTCACTAATCATAGAAAGCAAAACAATATGCATCAACCCTCATTCGCTCATTTATTGTACAGGCCAAGTAATAACTTCAAAATTTGAGACCACAAAATACAATTTTGTGATATTAATACATAACCCCTTTCTTGACAATCAATCTGCTAGATTAAATAAACGGGGCAAGCCGGAGAATAAAACCTGTAAAATGAGAAACTTAAAGCAAATGGAAAATCACATACTGATAGGCAATTAACCGGGAATCAGATATTCATGACTGTCCAATGACTTCAAACAACACAGATGAATCGCAACCAACGGTGATCTGCACATACATTTTCAGAATTAGTAATAAAATTAGAGCAATCACCATATTATCCAAAAACAAAACAACAAAAACTGATTAAACGTAAACAAAATTTCAATAGGAGTGCAAAATCAACAGTCCATCCCCAATTTTTAATGAAAAGGAAAGTAAAAAAGCATCATTTCTGAGCAACCAACAATTGTATGCTCTCCCACAAACCAGACGCCCCTTTTTTTAAATAATCAATACTGCATAACCAATCAAAATAAATTAAACACACAAAACCCAAACAAGATGTCAAAAACATAAAAAGAACCTAGAAACCCACAAAAATCATGAACTAATCTCCCTGTACATACGAAACTCAAAACTCAAAAGCCATAAAGTACTCGCCCAGGTCATCAATCAAACCAAGCCCAACAGTTATTATCCAAAAAAAAAAAAAACTTACGCCTTCAATTGATGCAAATACCCAAAAGGGTTATGCCAAGAAGCATAAAGGGGAGCAGAACTGGAAAGGGTAAAATCAGAGAGAGCAATCGTGAGGCCTGGAGATCAAAAAGCCCTAAACAAGGAGGAGGAAGGCGGAGAGCGGGTAAATTAGGAAATGGGGGTTTGGTAGATTCATAGAAGTTACCCGAAATGGCAAGAAAAATATCTGTGCAGAATTATGGCGACCCAAACCGAAAGGCAGTACGCAGACTCTGTGATCGGATTTATTGAGAGTGTATATTCAATCCGGTTGTCGGAAGGATTGCAGCCACTTATCAATATTTGTTTAAATTCGTAGTGAAAGCTTGTGTGGTCCAGTTCAATCTTGGGCTGTAGTATCCTGTGCATCTATGGCATTTTCTTGAAATTACTGTATTTTATTATTCATTACATGCCCTTCTTTAAATAATTAGCTGCAGTGAAATCCCTACAAACTGTTTTCTCTTGTCCTTTTTCCATAGAGAAAACAGAATAGATTCATGTACATAAAACATGAATGAATGATGTAATAATCTTTAAAAAAATAAAAATAAATTAAAAAATAAAAATAAACCTTATTTAGAATTGATCGATGACGATGAGCAGCATTAAATTTGTGCACATAACACAATAATGGTCGCTCGTGGGGGAATGGATGGTCATCTTCCTACTTTCCAACCATATGTGGCGGGTTCCATGAGCCCCTATTCATTTTCTTTATCTTCCTTTATAATTGGTGTGCCTGATTCCCACACACATTTGCTGACACATAGGTGTCAATATTTTTTTTAAAAAAAAAAACTAGGCAAGTGCATGGTTGAATAATAGCCAAAATTGAAAATAAATGTAACTTAAAAGAGAAATAAATTTCACGGGTCATTTCTAATAAACTAAAATAATGGAATTGTGGTACATATCAATATATCTGTATCGCGGTATATACCGACATACTAATATACCGATACCGCAGTATATACCGAAGTTCGATACAGTAAGGTATATCGCAGTATGTAAAAATCTATACCATTACCATATTGAAATCTTACGGTACAGTATCATATCGTACCGAGAATTACGGTATACCGAAAATTTCGTCATTCTCAGTATTTTTTTGGTACGGAATGTGCAGTATACGATATGTTCGGTATTTTTTCCAAACCCTAATTTAAATATAAGTAATAAGGATAAGTGAAAATTTCTCTCACAATTTCCTGAAAATTTCATTATTGTAAATCTCATTGATATGGAGGGGCTTGTATAGCACTATTTTTAAAAATGTCTGAATTTGAAGTGGTGCATATTTGTATATGTACTCCAAAAAATTGTCACTATAGGATCACCCGTAGAGTTTATAAGAATGTTCTACTTTCATGGTTTCCCAAAAATTAGTTTAATCTCAATTATATGGTTTCGCATCTTGGTTACTATCAACCTACTTCCATTGCATAATTTATTTGATTGATCTATATTCCTAAGAAGCATGACTATGCAACCATCATTCAATTATATTTCATGATTAGATAATCGTGTTTAGATATCCCAGTGAAAATAATTATTGGCATTATCTATACATTCATCCTCTTGACAAATATTGTTAGAACTGATATATATATATATATATTTTTATTTGCAGATATACGTTCTATAGTGTAATGATTGATCGTGTCAACAATTTCATTGGTAGGAGTTAGTATAACACCATCTTTAAAAATATCTGGATTTGAAGTGGTTTAGTTTATATTTGCATAAGTACTTTCAACAATTGTCGCTATAGATTTCCCGTAGAATTTATAAAATTATCATCTGGAAATATCACATCTAATTGTGAAAAAGTATTGGGGCCCCCTTCCCGTGTATACATCTCCAAAATCAATATCAGCTTACCAATTACCATCAACTACATGAATTATTCATTATGCAAATTTATGCAATATATAATTTTTATTGTAAACAATATTTCTTATAGCATCTTAAGTTAATCCATCTTAATTACATATTAATACTTCGAATCCCCTCTTTCCAGTGATACAAGATATTGCAACATATCATTGATATGAGTAAAAACTGGTTTTTGAAGATATAGTCCAACTTTATTTAAAGATTGACATTGACCTTTTTTAGATTCTTGGTAAATAAAAAGACTATTATATTATTCTTCTTGTCGTTAAACATTTTTCATATTTTGTATTTTTTTTATGAACAAAATTATATATAATTTTTTTATATACTTAAGGTTTTTTTTTTAAAAAAAAAAATAGGCCCCAACCATAAATTCCTGGGTGCGCCACTAATATTAATAGAATTATGTTAGTGTCCAACCTTATGCAAGTCGAATTAGGGTATATTATGCACGCAGAGCTGTAGCTGCAAGCTGGAGCTGTAGCTGTCAATTCTATTTAAGTGTTTTGTACAACTAACTGTAGCTATCAAAAAATGTATGAAATGACATAAAAGGACAAATATTTATGTAGACTATTGGATAGTGGGTTGGTTATTGGGTTAAAATTGTAATTGGTCAAAAATAAGCTACTAGCTTATTTATTAACGCTACTACAGGTAGCTTCCAAAAGCTCCCAAAAGCTAGTGTGCAGAACGGAGCTTTTGTTTTGAAATAAAAACTAAGGCCACCAAAAGCTCCCAAAAACTGTGTGGTGAACGGACCCTTAGTTGGCCCAATAAAGTTAATACTAGCGGCTGTCTGCTAAAAGAAAATTTTAAAATTTCCTAAAACTGTGGGATCAGGTAGTTATGTATCTACATAAAACTTTAGTATATAATTTTTGTTTTTGAATTAAAAACCAAATGGCTCCTAAGCCACAAATGAAAATTTAGAGCTATTAATGTTTTGGTGGTCTACCATATAAAGTGCTAAGTGTATGCATCACATTAATTTACGATGTGTACATTGAATTGAATTACGACTATAGACCAAAGAATATTAATATTTCTTTTTATAAAATAAATGTAAATTTAATCCAAAAACACTTGTTCATGCATAAAGAAAGGGTGCATTGCAATAGTGCCATGTCAGATATAAAAAATGAGTTTGTTGTCATCACTTTAATAACTACAATTTTCTACCCAAAATGACAGAAAAACCCCGAAAAATCCTTGGCTCCAAACCCCAGCGGATACCTTGAAAAATAATACCCATCCGTTTTTGTAACACCCCGGATTTGATTTCCCAGGCCAGGGCATTACCACCACACTTTTCTAAACAAGACCCAACCAAGTTGAGCTCATCTAGAAAAATGTTAAGGCTAAGTTGTATCAAATTTTTAAACAATTTAAGAACTATTCAATCATGCCCGAATTAAAATCAGAGTATCTCATGCATCACAGTATTAATCAGTGCGGAAGCTAAAAATAAATAAAAACGTGGGCCAAACAGACGGCCAAAAACCAAAGTCCAAAGTCCAAGTCCAAAACGAGAAATTTAAAATAAATTTAATGCGACAAGTCTTTTCTTCATAAAATCCCATCCCGGCAAGCCATGACTTACTCTGCGAAAAAATAGAAAACAACAATTTTTATCAGTACAAACGGTACTGAGTAAGTTAATGTATAGCATAACAAAATTTAAAGATTCAGAAGAGTAATAGAAGATTAGGAATTTAATTTAACGAATGAGTAAAAATAATTTACGGGGATTTCTTTCTACGCATTACCACACCAATGTTCATTTTGATCGAGGACATCCAAACATTACCCGCTTGGGCGCTTATGTCCACAAGCTGCCGGCATCAACGATCCTGGGCCTTAGCCGTTTGGGATCAATTACCCGCTTGGGCACTTATGTCCACAAGCCGACGGTATCCACAATGTGAGAGCAGCGGACCCTATACAGACACACTCCGGAGCCCTAGGTAACCCCTACGGATACACCTAGGAGTATAGACTCATACAATCACGCAACATAATATTTTCCTTGGCGCCGTTTTGGCCACCAAAAAGAGGGGGCGGCCCAACGAGCCCACGCCAAGTGCACTTACCCTCCAAAATTGGGCATCTAACTCGATCAAAATTCACAAAGTTTCAAAATGCACATTTTAATCATTATAACCCATGTCTACATTTCCAGATTACATAAGATTCACCAAAGAGTAGCAATCGACTCAATAACCATCAAAACGTACGAAACCAAGTTTACCGGTAAAGAACACACCGTAGCAGTTTTCCAATTCGTACTAGGAAATGTAGTAAAACTTTGTAGAAAATTCTGAAAATTTTACAGGTGCTAGGAGACATCAAAATAAACGTTTTTCTCAGAAATAGGCCTTAGCAAATTCGGACTCTAAGTTGCCCAAAAAAAATCATTTCAGAAACTCATTTTCAAAGGGTGCAGAGATCACTGTTCATCCGACCACAGTTTACTTAAAAATCCATAACAATTCGAAGAGTGATCCAAAAATTCTGAAATTTCACAGGAGTAAACTAGACACACAGATGAACAATTTTCATGAAGAAACTAACCATCAAAAACGACCATAGCTAGGAGAAATATGAACTACAAAACTGAACATTCTAGAAATTGAAACCTGTCAACATGTGCAGCAGAAAATACCAGATCTGTTTTCGACAACCAAATCAAGTCCAAAAATTATGAAAATTTACAGGGATCATCTTTAAAGTGTTATGAACATTTTTCATTTAGACAAGTTCTTCCAAAAATGAATGGATCTAGGAGAGAAAAGCACAACAATAAAATCTACTCGGAAGAAACCCTAAAAGACAGTTTTGGCACAAGATGAAAATCGAACTACAACTCAAGGAATACTCAACCAAAAGCTCTAAAATTTGAGATGCACAACACCAACTTACATCTCAAGAGTGTAGTGTCGAAATCCTCTTTGGTTGTACTCCCAAATTCGTCCGGAACAGCCTCTCACCTCCAAGATCTACCGAATGAATCCTATTTTGAGGTGATTGGAGAAAAACTAGATGTTAGGGCTTAGAATCCGAAGTAAGGAACAAGGAATTGGATTAGAAACCTTACCTAGACGTAGGAGAAGAGATTAGGATGCTTGAACTCGCCTAAACTCTCAGGAACAAGGAAGAACACTCTCAAGAACTCTCAACTCTCCAAGGGAAATCTGATTTTCGGATTAGTGTGAGTGGGGGGTTTTGGGAACTGATTTGGGATAAGAATGGAATATTTAGGACTCCTAAAAGAGATGTTAATGCATCTAGGGAGTGTAGGGAGTGTGAATGCAGTCACCACTCGGATTATGGAGCCCCCATAACTACACAATCAACCTCCAAACTTATCCATCCCCCAATTACTAATTCATGCATGAATCACCCTCATCTCAGCTAAGTGGAGGCTCTAGAAGCTTCTAGATTCGTCCAAAAGAGTCCCAATACAACCACCAACATCTAGAAAAGGGTTAGGAGTAGATTCAAAGCATCAAGATCGGACTTAATGCAAACATCAAGCCAAAACGCGTAGGCAGCGTTTGAAACGCTGCCTACTGGAGGGTGGCGCGCTGGTGGCGCGCCACCGCGCGGCCACCGCGCCACTCCAGGCAGCGATTTTCTTCATTTTTTTTTTATAATATGATTTTTGATCTTTTAAAAATCATACTTGGATTATCCGTGATTGTTGGATACTCCGATAACTCTTCTTTGAGTTGCTATCGTCCGAAAATATTTAATTCCGCTCTCCCGGAATTATTTCGATTGCGATAGTTAAATCCAATTAATTAATTTAATTAATTAATTTTTCGGATTTAATAATCGATGTTGATTTCTCGGGTATTACAGTCTACCCTCCTTAGAAATCAACTTCGTCCTCGAAGTTGGGTCGCACTTCGGAAAGAATAATTGGCACATAAATTATTGAGGCTTGCAATTTAAAATTCTTACCTCAGGTCGCGACGACCTTGCGCGGGGTGTCACATCCTCTCCCTCTTAGGACTGCAGTTATGTCCCCATAACTGCTCCTGAGTCGCTTCGGAAAAGGTTGGGATATCTTTGCTTCATATCCGCCTCCAATTCCCATGTTGCTTCCTCAGTGCCATGATTTGACCATAGGATCTTCACCATCCTCACAGTCTTGTTTCTGGTGACCCTTTCCTTGACATCAAGTACCTCGATCGGATACTCTTCGTATGTCAAGTCATCATCTAGCTCAATCACGTCGGGTTGCAACACGTGAGTTGGGTTGTGCACATATTTCTTTAATTGAGAAACGTGAAATACGTTGTGCACTCGCGACAATTCTGGTGGAAGTGCCAAACGATAAGCTAAGGTACCTACGCGATCCAGAACCTCGTACGGACCAATATAGCGAGGACTTAGTTTTCCTCGTTTACCGAATCGCATCACCCCCTTCATGGGCGATACCTTCAGCATGACCTTGTCTCCCACCTCAAATTCCAACTCTTGCCGCCTAGTGTCGGCGTAACTCTTCTGCCTATCTTGTGCGGCTTTCATTTTCTGTTGAACCACCTTGATCTTGCTGTTCATATCCTCAATGAGCTGCGGTCCAACAACTATCGAATCATCATCCTTCGTCCAGCATAACGGACTACGACACTTCCCGTCCGTAAAGCGCTTCGAACGGTGCCATGCCTATGCTAGCGTGATAACTGTTGTTGTACGAGAATTCAATCAACGGCAAGTGGTCTTCCCAACTTCCCTTGAATTCGAGTACGCACGCTCTTAGCATGTCTTCGAGCGTCTGAATTGTGCGCTCAGTCTGACCGTCCGTCATCGGATGAAAAGCTGTGCTCATCTTGATTTGGGTTCCTAAGGCTTCTTGTAATTTAGTCCAGAAGTTGGAGACGAATCTACTATCTCGGTCTGAGATAATATCATGCGGTACTCCGTGCCTTCGGACTACGTTCTCGATGTATGCCTTAGCTAGTTGATCCATCGACCAATTTTCCTTCATTGGTATGAAAATTGCGGTCTTCGTTAACCGATCAACTATTACCCAAATCTTATTCATTCCTCGGGGAGATCTTGGCAACCCCGAAACAAAATCCATGGAGATGCTGTCCCACTTCCAGCTTGGGATCTCCAATGGCTTTACCAATCCTAGCGGTTTTTGCCTCACTGCCTTCACCTTCTGGCAGGTTATACACTTGGCCACAAAGTCGGCAACATCCTTCTTCATCCGCGGCCACCAATAGATTTTCTTTAAGTCTTTGTACAACTTATCCCCACCAGGGTGGACTGAATAAGGTGTACTGTGGCCTTCTTCCATGAGTTTCCTCTTCAATTCCTCGCACTTATGAGGAACGCACCATCTTCCTTTAAAACGGATACTTCCGTCTTCGTGGATCGTGAATCCTACCGCCTTCCTTTCACCTATCTTTCCTTTGATCCTCTGGAGGTTCTCGTCGTCCGGTTGGGCTTCTCGAATCTCGTCAAATACGGTAGATTCAAATGTTATGGCGTTCACTGTCTCCACCACGGTCCCATAATGGACTAGTTCAGTATCTAACTTAGCTAGATCCATATACAGTTCCGAAGGTAGAATGAGTGTGTTCGCCGTGTGCCTCGTCTTGCGACTCAACGCATCCGCTACGACGTTCGCCTTGCCTTCATGGTAGGCTATCTCCAGATCGTAATCCTTGATCAGCTCGAGCCATCTCCTCTGCCTCATATTTAACTCCTTCTGAGTAAATATATACTTGAGGCTTTTGTGATCTGTAAACATCCGACAAGTTCGTCCATATAGATAGTGTCGCCAGATCTTAAGAGCGAACACTACCGCTGCTAGTTCCAGATCATGTGTCGGGTAGTTTACCTCGTGTGTCTTGAGTTGCCTTGATGCATAAGCAATCACCCTTTGGTTTTGCATTAGCACGCAACCAAGACCTTCTTTCGAGGCGTCACTATACACCTCATAATCTTCAGCCTCTGATGGCAATGCTAATACCGGTGCTGATGTGAGTCTCCCCTTAAGCTCACGGAATGACTGTTCACACTCAGCTGACCAATCAAACTTCAACCCTTTCTTCAGCAATTGGGTCATCGGTCTCGCAATTTTAGAAAAGTCCTTCACGAATCTTTGGTAGTATCCGGCTAGACCTAGGAAACTTCTTACCTCGGTCTGGTTTGTTGGTGCCGGCCAATCAGACACTGCTGATATCTTCGCCGGGTCGACTGATACTCCTTTAACCGATACTATATGACCTAGAAAAGCGACTTCATTCTTCCAAAACTCGCACTTAGACAGCTTCGCGTATAGTTGATTCTTCCTCAAAAGTCCAAGTACTTGGTGCAAATGACTACTATGCTCTTCCTCATTCCTCGAGTAAACTAGGATGTCGTCGATGAATACGACTACACATGAGTCTAGTAACTCTCGGAAAACGCTATTCATGAGGTTCATGAATACTGCGGGAGCATTAGTCAGACCGAAAGACATTACGGTGAATTCGTAGTGTCCATATCTTGTTCGGAATGCTGTCTTGGGTATATCGTTTTCGGCGATACGCAATTGGTGGTATCCCGACCTTAGATCAACTTTTGAAAATACCGACGCTCCTTTCAGTTGATCGAAGAGATCTTCGATCCTAGGTAACGGGTACTTGTTCTTAATCGTCACTTGATTAAGACCTCGGTAGTCGATGCACAATCGGAGTCCGCCGTCCTTCTTTTTCACGAACAGGACTGGAGCTCCCCATGGTGATGTGCTCGGCCGAATATATCCCTTTGATAACAACTCCTCGAGTTGTTCTTTCAGCTCCTTCATCTCAGCAGGCGCCATGCGATATGGTGCCTTTGACACCGGTTCGATTCCGGGTACGAGATCGATCGTGAACTCCACTTCTCGCTCAGGAGGCATTCCTGGGATATCCTCCGGGAAGACATCTGGGTATTCGTTCACGACGGGGATACTATCGATCTTGTTCTCCTCGCCTTCCAAATTATGCACGTAGCACGCGTACAGTTGGTATCCCTTCTGCATGAGATTGCAGAACTTTAATGCATTTACTATCTTGGCACCCTTCTTCTGAGGCTGCATATAGTAAATGACCTTCTTTCCGCGACTCTTCGCCAATGAGATCTTCTGCTTCTGGCACTCGATGATCGCCTTGTACCTCGTCAACCAGTCCATTCCCAAAATGATGTCGAAGTCCTTAAGGTCAAATTCTATGAGATTCGCAAAGAATTCAGTGTTCTTGATTACTACCGGGATCCCGTCATATCGTTTGGAACACGATACTACCTTACCCGATGGTAATTGGATTCCTAAGTTAATGTTATTCGGAGCTGGTAGATCTAACGCAGATATAGTTCTCGTGGAAATCAAAGAGCAACTCGCTCCTGAGTCAAATAAGACCTTGACAGGTACGCTTAAAGCAGTAAACGTACCTTCGATCACATCGCCTTGAGCAGCTAAGTCAGCTTGATTTATCACGTTCAGGCGTCCTACTGGCCTCCCTTGATTCCCATGCTGATTTGAATTCTGAGGTGGCCTCTGTGCCTGCGGGAATCTCTGTCCTTGGTTGTCCTGCTGGTTTGGCCCGGCTGGCCTGTTGCCCTGAGGACGGTTTATCAGGTCCAACCTCTTGTCAATGCGGTCCTCCCTCATTCGGCATTCCTTCTTCATGTGACCTTCTCGGCCACACCGGTAACAATGCCCCGGTCTTGGGCATTCACGCACCAAGTGCGGAATGTTGCATTCCCGGCATCTGGGTATGAAGGCGCCCTGGTTATCCGGCCTCCAACCTCCTTGGCCTCCTCGGTTGAGCTCTCTGTTATCTGGCTTCCTATGACCGTCATTCCTCCCTTGGTCATTCCCCCTCCTGAAGTGATTTCCAGTGTTGTTGTTCCGGTTCTTCTTATCGAAATTGTTTAGGCCCTTGCTCACCTCTCCATGATCCTTACGCTTCAGCTGTTGTACTCGTGCAATTGCCACTGCACGATCGTAAACAGCTTGCAGAGTAGTGTGTTGTCCGCCCACCAAGATCTCTCTGATGCTGAGATTCAGCCCCATCTCGAATTTCTGGGCTTTATCAGCATCGGTTGGTACCAGCCTTGGAGCGAATCGGACGAGCTCTTTAAACTTCGCATAGTATTCCTGAACTGTCTGGGTGCCTTGTCGGAGATTTATGAATTCCTCATACTTAGCAGTCTTTGTACTAAGGGGATAGAACCTTTCCCTCATCATCTCCTTAAACTCTTCCCAGAAGTAGGCATGTTCACCATCAGCAAGTCCTTCTTGGTGGTTTTGCCACCATTCGTCAGCTTCTCCACTCAAGTAGTAAGCAGCCACACCAACCTTCTCATTCGCGGGACACCTGATGGCAGTAAGCAGTTTGCCAAAAGTTCTCAGCCAATCCTCCAGCTTTGCGGAATCTTCCTGTCCCTCATAATGGGGCGGCTGGTAAGGGTTTACCATCGCCAGATAATTTATTCGAGCTGCTGGGGGTGGTACTGCTGCTTGAGCTCGGTTGACTTCAGCGTTTCCTAGAGCAACGAGGACTTGCTCAACTGTCCTCAATCGCTCATCAAGTGCGTTGGGAACAGGGTTAGCTTGAACTCCCGGATTCGGCGGGTTCGCATCGGCTGGAGCATTAACGTTCTCATTCACTGGGATCTCAGCTCTAGGTCTCCCTCTGGGCGGCATTCTGATGATCAAGCACGCATGGGTTAGATTCGCAGTTAGATGGAAGTTAATAGTCGAGTTAGACTACGGTTAGAACTCAATCTCATAGGTTCTAAGTGCTAAAGACCACTGGAATGGGCAAGGAAGAAAAGAGAAATACTAAATACGAAATTCCACTAGATTAAATGCTTTAACAGCGAGGGTTACATCATGATATACTTACTAAGTTATCACTACGTAAAATGTGATAACGTAACGACAACAAGATGTGAATATACGAATACGCAATATACGGAAATCAGAAATCTAGCAAGGACAAGTAACGGAGTCCATCACAGAAACCACACGCAACCCCTAAAGCAAATAGTCCGGAGAGTAGCCGAGCATCCTACGGTCGGCCTCTACCTCCTCGTCGGTATCAAGAGGCAGTGGAGGGTTCTCCACAACCTCCTTGGGGTCCTCTTCCTCCACGTTGATGAACTCATCGGGGTCAAACTCCTCTTCCTCTTCCATCTCTGGCTCGGGGTTAAGCTGGTTTTGCAGCCCAACAATGACCTCCTCCAACGCAAATATACGTCCCTGCAGCATGTGCACGTGGTGTCGGCAATCCTCGAACTCGGCTGCAAGAGCATCGTGGCGAGCAGCCATCTGGGTACTCCTAATGGTCATAGCTTCCATCCTCTCCTCTATAGCCACAATCCTATTTCTATCGTTTGCGGCATCCCTAGAGATATGGCGAAGTTCGTGCGTGATATCCGACATGGAGCACAACAAACGCATGATGGAATCCTGTAATCTCGGGTCGGCCATCTAACATGCAAATTCTTACATTAAGGGATATGCCACACATAAAATAACTTTGTTAATGCACATGCTTCCCCCAAAAAAAATAGTACTAAGTTTTTAAGACTTGTCGAATTTGCAAGATATACTTTTCCATGGGTTTCAAAAATAAAATTCCCTTTTTCCATGGAAATAATAATCAAAATGCTTAAAAATAATATTGAATAATTTGGGCCTCTATAGTGGGCCGAAAAATAATAGCTTTAAAAAAAGTTTCGGGCTCTGATACCACTTTGTAACACCCCGGATTTGATTTTCCAGGCCAGGGCATTACCGCCACACTTTTCTAAACAAGACCCAACCAAGTTGAGCTCATCTAGAAAAATGTTAAGGCTAAGTTGTATCAAATTTTTAAACAATTTAAGAACTATTCAATCATGCCCGAATTAAAATCAGAGTATCTCATGCATCACAGTATTAATCAGTGCGGAAGCTAAAAATAAATAAAAACGTGGGCCAAACAGACGGCCAAAAACCAAAGTCCAAAGTCCAAGTCCAAAACGAGAAATTTAAAATAAATTTAATGCGACAAGTCTTTTCTTCATAAAATCCCATCCCGGCAAGCCATGACTTACTCTGCGAAAAAATAGAAAACAACAATTTTTATCAGTACAAACGGTACTGAGTAAGTTAATGTATAGCATAACAAAATTTAAAGATTCAGAAGAGTAATAGAAGATTAGGAATTTAATTTAACGAATGAGTAAAAATAATTTACGGGGATTTCTTTCTACGCATTACCACACCAATGTTCATTTTGATCGAGGACATCCAAACATTACCCGCTTGGGCGCTTATGTCCACAAGCTGCCGGCATCAACGGTCCTGGGCCTTATCCGTTTGGGATCAATTACCCGCTTGGGCACTTATGTCCACAAGCCGACGGTATCCACAATGTGAGAGCAGCGGACCCTATACAGACACACTCCGGAGCCCTAGGTAACCCCTACGGATACACCTAGGAGTATAGACTCATACAATCACGCAACATAATATTTTCCTTGGCGCCGTTTTGGCCACCAAAAAGAGGGGGCGGCCCAACGAGCCCACGCCAAGTGCACTTACCCTCCAAAATTGGGCATCTAACTCGATCAAAATTCACAAAGTTTCAAAATGCACATTTTAATCATTATAACCCATGTCTACATTTCCAGATTACATAAGATTCACCAAAGAGTAGCAATCGACTCAATAACCATCAAAACGTACGAAACCAAGTTTACCGGTAAAGAACACACCGTAGCAGTTTTCAAATTTGTACTAGGAAATGTAGTAAAACTTTGTAGAAAATTCTGAAAATTTTACAGGTGCTAGGAGACATCAAAATAAACGTTTTTCTCAGAAATAGGCCTTAGCAAATTCGGACTCTAAGTTGCCCAAAAAAAATCATTTCAGAAACTCATTTTCAAAGGGTGCAGAGATCACTGTTCATCCGACCACAGTTTACTTAAAAATCCATAACAATTCGAAGAGTGATCCAAAAATTCTGAAATTTCACAGGAGTAAACTAGACACACAGATGAACAATTTTCATGAAGAAACTAACCATCAAAAACGACCATAGCTAGGAGAAATATGAACTACAAAACTGAACATGCTAGAAATTGAAACCTGTCAACATGTGCAGCAGAAAATACCAGATCTGTTTTCGACGACCAAATCAAGTCCAAAAATTATGAAAATTTACAGGGATCATCTGTAAAGTGTTAGGAACATTTTTCATTTAGACAAGTTCTTCCAAAAACGAATGGATCTAGGCGAGAAAAGCACAACAATAAAATCTACTCGGAAGAAACCCTAAAAGACAGTTTTGGCACAAGATGAAAATCGAACTACAACTCAAGGAATACTCAACCAAAAGCTCTAAAATTTGAGATGCACAACACCAACTTACATCTCAAGAGTGTAGTGTCGAAATCCTCTTTGGTTGTACTCCCAAATTCGTCCGGAACAGCCTCTCACCTCCAAGATCTACCGAATGAATCCTATTTTGAGGTGATTGGAGAAAAACTAGATGTTAGGGCTTAGAATCCGAAGTAAGGAACAAGGAATTGGATTAGAAACCTTACCTAGACGTAGGAGAAGAGATTAGGATGCTTGAACTCGCCTAAACTCTCGGGAACAAGGAAGAACACTCTCAAGAACTCTCAACTCTCCAAGGGAAATCTGATTTTCGGATTAGTGTGAGTGGGGGGTTTTGGGAACTGATTTGGGATAAGAATGGAATATTTAGGACTCCTAAAAGAGATGTTAATGCATCTAGGGAGTGTAGGGAGTGTGAATGCAGTCACCCCTCGGATTATGGAGCCCCCATAACTACACAATCAACCTCCAAACTTATCCATCCCCCAATTACTAATTCATGCATGAATCACCCTCATCTCAGCTAAGTGGAGGCTCTAGAAGCTTCTAGATTCGTCCAAAAGAGTCCCAATACATCCACCAACATCTGGAAAAGGGTTAGGAGTAGATTCAAAGCATCAAGATCGGACTTAATGCAAACATCAAGCCAAAACGCGTAGGCAGCGTTTGAAACGCTGCCTACTGGAGGGTGGCGCGCTGGTGGCGCGCCACCGCGCGGCCACCGCGCCACTCCAGGCAGCGATTTTCTTCATTTTTTTTTTTTTGATAATATGATTTTTGATCTTTTAAAAATCATACTTGGATTATCCGTGATTGTTGGATACTCCGATAACTCTTCTTTGAGTTGCTATCGTCCGAAAATATTTAATTCCGCTCTCCCGGAATTATTTCGATTGCGATAGTTAAATCCAATTAATTAATTTAATTAATTAATTTTTCGGATTTAATAATCGATGTTGATTTCTCGGGTATTACAGTTTTTTTATAAGTTCATCCTTTGTATAGTTAGTACTATTTATTGAGTAACTTTGATTCAATTTTTCGCTTAGTTATACTACCTCCATCTCATTAAAAACGCTACGTTGGGCCTAAGCACGTTTGTCAATGCACATTTTTAACGAACAATAACTTAAATTATGTACAAATAAAAATTATAAAAATTTGATATTCTAATACTACAAGATTAAACGAATCTAAAAAGATCTCACTTGACTATGTTTTTTTTTCTAGGGGTGTCAATTTTGGACACGACCCGAAAACACGAACCCGATCGACACGAACCCGATGCAGTTTTGGGTTTTTTCGGGTTTTTTCGGTTTCTCTAATCCGAAATTCGGCCTAAAAATTTTTAGGTCTTGTTCGGGTTTGATATTTCAAGTTCATTTCGGGTTTCGGGTCGTGTTCGGAATTACAGATTTTGTGTTATACCCTTATTAGCACCTGACACGAACACGACCCGAACCTGTGAAACCTGAAACACGACCTGACTAACCCGACCGAAACACGACACGAACACGACCCGAAACCTGAAATTGACACCCCTATTTTTTCTTGCATAACTATGATAAAAATTTGAATCAAAGTTAAACTGTGAATAGTAACAAAAAGCCCAACCTCCTTTCTATTGAGATGGAGGAAGTATATGACAAAACATAGTCAGATTAGATGTTGTTGGATTCGTCTAATCGCGTAGTTTTATAATATCAAATTTTTATAATTTTGAATTATATATAATTTAAGTTATTAATGATTTAAAATGTGTATTGGATTGCTTGCATAGAAGAAGTGGATAGGGTAAAAAAAACAAAAAAAAAAAAACAAACAAAGGGAGTACTAGTACTTTTACATAGTGGTCCGTTGGACACACAGCGGACACCCCAGCATATACCCTACCCGATACCTTAAAAAATAATAAAATTTTAAGAAATAAAATAACTGTACACATAATTGGCTCCTCTCCACCAAGGAAGACACTAGCAGACATCTTAAAAAATAAAAAGAAAAAATTGAAAAAAATATTATTTTTACACATTGGCCTGCCGATCTACCTAGCTAGTCGGCCATTCCACTTAGCTATCCCACCAGTCTACCCAACGGACACCCCAACAGACAACTTATAAAATGAGAAAAATTGAAAAAAAAATAATATTTTTGCACATATGCCCACCAGCCTACTTAGCGGACAACCCAACGAACTCATTGAAAAATTAAAAAAATAAAAGAATTAATTGTCTTTCAAAAAAAATAATACAACATTTAAAAATAATATATTTTTTATGGCTCCTAAAAAATGTCTTTCACATTTCCCAAAAAAATAAAATTCCATTATTTCCAATATACAATAAATACAACATTAAATGACATCTACTTAAATGTTCCCACAATACAATAAAAAATTTAAAAAATAATAATTTTACATAGTGGTCCGCCAGCGATGCCTCAGTGTACGGATGCTACTATTTAGTGGCTTTTCAATCATTTTGGGTAGAAAAGATATAATAGTTTTTAAAGTGATGGCAACTAACACATTTCTTATGACTGACATGGCAACGTGCACAGTATCTGAGAGAAAAATATTGCCGACAATGATGCTTTTAGCGATATTTATGAAGTCCTGGAAATATTTTGTTGTGCTATTTCTTAGGCCAACTCCAACGGACCCTGCAATTTGCGAAATTGCAGGGTCCAAACGCAGGGTGGGGCTCCAACCCATCCTGTATTTTTGCACCACTCTCCCTCTCAAATGGGCGGAACACTGTTTGTCACCCTGCATTTTCTTTATTTTTCTTTTTTCTTTTTTTTTCTTTTTAATTTTCGTATGATTTTTATTAAATAATAAAAATAAATATATTATTAGTATTTTGTATAAAAAATTATGGGATTATTTATAAATTTAAGAATGAAATATAAAATATAATATATAGGGAAGATTCCTTAATCCTGCAAAAATAGAGGGTTGGGTTGAAGATGAAATTACTGTAGCTATCCTGCAAAAATAGATATTTATACTGTAGCTCCTGCAAAAATAGAGGGTATGGTTGGAGATGGTCTTACCATAGTTGTGACTTGTGATATTCCATATTAATCGTAGGAATGACAATGGGCCGGTTTCGGGACGGGGAGTAGTGCATCCCCATCCCCGTTAGTACTTTTATTCCCTAAAAATGGCCTGATCCCCGTCGGGGACTTTATCGGGGATCCCCATCGGGTACCGTAATTTTTTCGATCCCCAACGGGGACTTATTGGGGATTCAGTTTATAAGTCTAAGATCACAACTAATAATATTATGCATACACAAATTTTTTAGCAATAAACCATAATTCACATCAAAAGTTCATAATCGTTTTCAATATATAATTACACCCATCACACTAAAGTTTGAATTCAAAAAGAAAATTTCAATTAACAATAATGCATGCAAATTTTTTTTTTAAAAAAAAACCAAATCCACAGCCCACAGGTACATGGTCATTCACTTTCCATGTTTTCCTAAAAAAAATAAAATAAATCATAAATACTTCCTCCATCTCATTAAGATTGTTTCGTTTGACTTTTTGGCACTATTCACTGTTTAAGTTTGATTCGAATTTTTATCATAGTTATTTAAGAAAAAAAACATAGTCAAGTGAGATCTTGTTAGATTCGTTTAATCTTGTAGTTTAAGAATATCAAAATTTTTATAATTTTTTATTGTACACATTTTAAGTTATTAATCGTTAAAAATGTGTATCGGCATACATGTCAGGTGGATACGTAACAATTATAATGAGACGGAGGTAGTATACAAATAAAATTATTGATGCATTAGAGCAGGTGGTTTTTGAAGATACAAAATAAAATTCCAATTTCCGAGAGGGAAGCCAAAGGTCTGCTAGCTATGTTTTTTTATTTTATATTCATGGTCTTTTGGTAAATATTAAGGGTAAAATAAAAAAAATATAATATATAGTAATATATAATATGTAAATATATCGGGGATGGGCCGGAGTGGGGAATACTTCCACCGTCCCGTCCCCGAAAAAATCTCCGATCCTCGACCCATTCCCGTTAATCTTCTCCCCAAATCCGTACCGAAAGTTCGGTTTCGGTTTTCACCGTCGGGTTCGGTTTCTTTTGCCATCCCTAATTAATTGGAAAGAATAAACGAAGCATGTTTTATAGTATGAGTGTGAATACATACATCTTCCTTACAAACGTACTATATTTTAAAGTGGTGAAAGTAGTTGGCCCAAAACACAGAAAATCTCTACAAACTTGGACTTTACAATTGTAGTGAGATATTAAGGTGTTCTTACTAGAAATACTATTTAGGAAATGAGTCATTTTTTAGAAAAGATTAGAGTATGAAAATGTGATATGAGTTCCAAAAAGTAAATAGGATGAAACAGCCCAGGGTGATATCGAGTCGAGTCGAGCTTGAGTATTATGGTACTTGAGCTTGAGCTTGACTGCAGATATTCAAGTTCGAGCTCGAGTTTGAGTATCATCGAGTTCGAATAGCTCGCGATTATTTTTTTTTATTTTTGCTAAGCTCGAGCTCGAGTCGGTAACTTAAGTTTGAACTGTATTTTATTTTTTTTATTAACATTTGGTTTTGAATTTTTGACCATAGCCTAAAAGACACAATTCAATTTTATATTTGAATATAGGGCTGGTTATTGTATAATTAAGATAGAACTAAAATTCTTTAAAAGTATATTTTAATTTTGTAAGAGTGACTATTTTTCTTCGTTTAGATAATTTAAATAAGTGACATAATGTCTAATAGAACGTAAAGTGGAGTCTGAGGCAAAGTATGAGATGAAAATTAATTACTAAAATGTGTGTCAGGGATGTTATCGAGTCGAGTCGAGCTCAAATGCTCGAGTACTAAAATACTAGAACTTGACTTGATACGAGCTCGAGCTCGAGCTCGAGCTTGAGTCGAGTAGCAATAGTCGAGTACGAGTCGAATTTTTTTTGAGTCGAGTCCCGAGTTGATTACGAGTAGCACTACTCATTAATCACTAAAACAACCAGATGAGTAAATGTTTATCTTAGTTGGGATGAATTCAATAATTTAAAGTAATCAATAACAATTTGGCTCCGGTTGGATGAATTTTTGAATGAGTGATTTTGATTTTGATTTTTGCCAAAAGCATTTCTGATGGGAAAGAGGTGCTCGTTTGGATTTAAAGAAAAAAAAGAATCACATCGAAATGCCAAAAAATGCTTTTGGTAGAAGGGAGTGTTTTTCCCAAAAGCAGAAGCTAAAAGCACCTAGTAAAATGTTAAAAATCTAAAATACTCATACTAGTTATGTAACACCCCCATTTTCCCTAAGGATGCAGCGGAAGAAAAGAGCAGAAACAATGGGTGGGGTGCTACCGCCACGTATTCCGGGCTGCCCGAAATACGCTAAGGCTAGCATAAATAATTGCAGAAAATCAGAATTGAATGTATATGCTAACCACGTTCCGGACAAGCTAGCATATAATTCACAAAGAAGCTTATATACTGTGAAAAATATAAAATAAGCTTAATAAAAATGTTTGGTATAGCGTAACCAAACGGAGGACTGCATTCCTCCAGGCGCACAATAACAATAATGGAGTAAATCCATGGAAGTTTTATTTAATAAAAAGGGGTTGGCTATTTCATACTAAAAAAATACTGTTAAGCGCATAATGCATTGTTTAAAACAGTAGAAAACCATATTTTCATAAATGGGATAAAACCCAAATATTTTGTTTATGGTCGATAAATCACTATCTATGCAAAGTAATAACTTTTTATCCCAAAAAGGGGGTTTTAAAATATACATTTTCATAAATAATACCCCAAGTCGTGCCCGTGCAGATGATGCCTTGCAGATCTCAAAACCTGAAAGGAAATGGTGACAAGTGTAGAGTCAGCGAAAACAATCGCTGAGTAAGTAGACGTTTACTCCCGGAGGAGGTAGGGTTGCAGAAATAATTTAAAAGACGACAGTTATGGTAATGGTATGCTAAAACGAAAATTAATTTAAGCACAGACAAAATCCATATAAATCTAATCCCGGGAAGAGACAATATGACACTATGCGTCACCAAGAAATAAATTCCTCAGCCAACATGATGTGCAGATTCCCCGTTGTAGGGCCCAAATCTCACATACATTCAAGGGTTGTGGTGGAGGTAAGAAATTTCCTCAGACCACATTGAATCGAGAAATGGCATCGGGCTGATTTCCATCAGTCCCCGTAAGTCGTGTATTACAGGCAAACGGCGGAGGATTAACATCTGTCCCCGTAAGTCGTGTAACACAAGCAAACGGCGGAGGTGGCAGCAGCGACCCAAAACTTGGACCCAATCTCGTAACAATGCGCGCTCAAAAATCCATAGGACATTGGGAATAATTGCAAGTATTGTAAAGCACAGTAAAATGGCATACCAATAATTCAAAAGCAGTAGGGAGCTATAAGCATAAATTTAAAAGTAATAAAAATGGTTTTCTTGAATTTTATGCTTAAGCTAAATAATTTTTGGGCTTACTCCAAAGAGTAAAAATCTACTTACAGTCACCGTAGATGGAATGGACACGACACACGCACGGCCTACGAGCAGATATTCCCTTACAGCTATTTGACTAGCAAAAATTTAATATTAACTTAGTAAGCTATAATATATAAATAGAAATAATAACTAGAATTTTCAACTTAATGAATCTTACCCGGAGACTTTCTATGGATTAGCCATTCGTAATAAGCTTTAAAACTTCTTGACTTGCCGAGAAAATCCCTATTCAAAGCCCACTACTGAAGATATCCCTAATACTATTACTTAATACCAAGAACTAAACTAAATTAAACTAAACTAAACTAAATGAAACAGGAGAATCCGGAAGGAAAAGAAAAGAAATGAGTTGGGTTTGGTGTGAGAAATTGGGGAATGGATGTTGGGGGTTTATATAGAAGTTTATCAATTGGATAAAACAATACACTCTCCTTTTTCAGACTTCCAGCTAAGCCATTTCCTCTTTTGTATTTCTGTTGCTCATTAATTTTCCCCTGCAGCTATTGTCTACCGTCCTCTCTTATCCATATGGGGAATATTTTTGTCTCTTCTCCAACATTTGCACAGCTCGGTCTGCACTCCCCCATTTCCTGTCTCCCTCATTCCCTTCAATTTTTTTTTCTTTCGTCTCCTTTTTGCTCTCCTTGTGGTGGCTCCGGCGGTTCAAGGAAGCGGCAGTGGAATGGCTCGGCAGCGGCGACCAGGCGAGTGGCGGAAGGCGACGACGGCGGCTGTTTGCCCCCTCTCTCGCTTCTCTTCTTTCTGTCTTCCTCACTGTTTCTTTCTCACTTCTCTTTTCTTGTTTTGCTTTTCTGTTTTTGATGTTGAGGATGAAAGAATGGGGAAATAAGGGGCAGTTGTGGTGTTTTAATGGTGGTGGTGAGGACTCCTTGGCGACGGCGGCGGCAGCCTTGAATGGCCATAGATCCGGTGGTGGTGGAAGTTGGAAGTGTTGGTGACCGCGCGGTGGAGGAGGCGAGGCGGAGACTTTCTATGGATTAGCCATTCGTAATAAGCTTTAAAACTTCTTGACTTGCCGAGAAAATCCCTATTCAAAGCCCACTACTGAAGATATCCCTAATACTATTACTTAATACCAAGAACTAAACTAAACTAAATGAAACAGGAGAATCCGGAAGGAAAAGAAAAGAAAAGAGTTGGGTTTGGTGTGAGAAATTGGGGAATGGATGTTGGGGGTTTATATAGAAGTTTATCAATTGGATAAAACAATACACTCTCCTTTTTCAGACTTCCAGCTAAGCCATTTCCTCTTTTGTATTTCTGTAGCTCATTAATTTTCCTCTACAGCTATTGTCTACCGTCCTCTCTTATCCATATGGGGAATATTTTTGTCTCTTCTCCAACATTTGCACAGCTCGGTCTGCACTCCCCCATTTCTTGTCTCCCTCCTTCCCTTCAAATTTTTTTTTCTTTCGTCTCCTTTTTGCTCTCCTTGTGGTGGCTCCGCCGGTTCAAGGAAGCGGCAGTGGAATGGCTCGGCAGCGGCGACCAGGTGAGCGGCGGAAGGCGACGACGGCGGCTGTTCGCCCCCTCTCTCGCTTCTCTTCTTTCTGTCTTCCTCACTGTTTCTTTCTCACTTCTCTTTTCTTGTTTTGCTTTTCTGTTTTTGATGTTGAGGATGAAAGAATGGGGAAATAAGGGGCGGTTGTGGTGTTTTAATGGTGGTAGTGAGGACTCCTTGGCGGCGGCGGCATCGGCCTTGAATGGCCATAGATCTGGTGGTGGTGGAAGTTGGAAGAGTTGGTGACAGCGCGGTGGAGGAGGCGAGGCGGCAAAGATGGTGGCGGAAAACGGAGCAAGTAGCCGGATGATGGCGGAGGTCCGGTGGTGCCGTGGTGGCAAACAGGAGCCGGCGCCGAGGTGGAGAAGGGTGGGTCGGTGGTGGCCGGAGGCCGCGGGAGGCTCGCCGGCGGCGAGGCGTGATGACAGTCTTTTATGACTGTCATTTGTGTCCAATTTAGTGTCTTAATGATGATCTTTTGTTCTTAATTCCATTAGTTTTTAATGAATAATCATGGAAGATGAGAAAAGATGGAAGAAGAACCAAGATTGTGAAGAAGTTGGAATTACATTGAAAATGGCTTGAAATTCTAAGTTTTCATTGCGAGTCTCGCACGCTATGTTTTTATTTGAACTGACTCACGCTTTGTCATTCAGCAGGAAGTTAAGTTGAAAAGCAGCGGAAGATGGAAAAGACATAGCGAGGAAAGAGAGGAAGTGCGAGGACTTACATACGAAATCAGGAAAGATCTAAGGAAAAATGTTCAGAAGCTGAAGCCCACGCGATGATTGTTTGACATCGCGAGGAAAGGAAGCTTGTGCAAGACAGGAAGCTTTAGATGTTATGGCGAGAAGCAAAACTGTTTGAAGAGACTGTGAGATCTCTCCTTGTCAAGAAAGACAATTACATTTTTTTGGCTCTCGCTTTGAAGGAACTGGACAAAGCGAGAGGAGAGCTATTCTGATGCGAGCGGTTATCATCCAAGGCTGAAGCAGTTACAACGCCCATCTATAAACAAGACCCTTGGGGGATCAGCTCAAGTAGCAGGAGATTGAAGATAATAGCTCATTTTTACTCTCCAGTTCACTTTTAGAATTCAGTAGGTAGGTTAGCTAGGGTTTACTTTTTACTGCAATTTACTTCAAGTTCTTCAGATTTATAATTCAATTTCGCAGTAGATTTTCTTCGGAATATTTTAGTAGATTAGTTTGAGGATACCCTGAAAGAAGAATTGCTTACGGAATGCTTTGTTCATCCATTACGACGATCACCATCTAGTTTCCGACCTCTTCGTTCGAATTCACATTATTCTGATTGCAATCAGATTTCCAGGTGTATTCGTTTTTAATTCTTTGTTATTCAAGATATATGAAGAATGATCAGTTATCAAATTGTGCATTTCTTATCTTTCTGGTTACAATTTTCAAAGAATATTAGAAATCTTATGTTTTTCAATTCTGTTTCAGAAAAGTATAAACCTCGAATACAATATTCACTTTTTGGAATTTGCATCACATTGATAATTTGATTCTCGAAGATCATGATACTTTCATATCTTTAATTCGTAATTTGTTCGTTCTAATTGCGCAAGAAGTTTGGATGTTGTAACCGAGTTAGGTATGAAACTGGCAGAATTGTGAATTCATTCGATTTTCTGTTGATACTATGTCTCGATCACAAATTTGGAAGAAATCACAGAAATTAATGTTCAGAACTCTAAAAGGTTCCTAAAGACCCATGCAGTGTTAATCATCGCATGATAATCTTTAAGAATTAACAACTTTAAATTCTCGAATTTGGATGTGAAAGGTTCTATTCTCATTATTTTCTAAATAGAAGTTCCAGAGGGTAGTTATGACAGTTAAAGGACTTGATCATTTACTTCACTTAAGGATAAAACCACGCTTCATCCTAAAAGATGACGCGAGGAATTATTCAGACAACTTTGTTTCAAGAGAGGCTATTTCAACACTCTCGCGATGTCATTTTGACAAAGCGAGAGAACCAACTTATAATAGCAATAGAATTGATGCCCATTTCTTGGGACATCAACTACTCACTTCTTAAACATATATAACCCCTATTCTATAAAAAGGAAGTGGATACCTCGCCGCATTCTTATAGACATTACTTCGAGGCATTCAGTTCTTTGTATAAACAAAATCTGATGAACATTCTTTGAACAATAACTCCCTCCACGCTGTACAGACATAGCGTGCGGAAAATTGGAATGTTCATAGTTTGAAACCCAAAGTAGTTACTGCGAGCTATTTTGGACACCTATTTTGCAGAATTATTTCTCAAATCTTTTTCATAGGAAAGTGATTTCCTAATTCTGTCTAGTTTCCAGTGTATATTTTGGAAACACTCTAGCATTTTGATTAAGAGGACTCAGAACCCTCATCGTTTCCTTATACATATAATACTAACTATACATATGATATTTTGGGATATTTCCCAGTTTATGATGAGTAATCTTACTTCACAAATACAGACTCATAATTCATATTTGTAATTCATGTTAATATTTTCATTAGTACATTGAGAAAGATGATGATATAAGTTTTCTCAATCATTATTTACTCAGGTTAATGAAGAACAAACTTGTTCTTTAGTTGGGCATTTAGTACCTGTCGTTTAAAAGGGAAGGGTGTTTCAAAAACCATCTTTTGTCCCAATAATTAGTGGAGTTTTAGGAAGATTAATTTCCAGGGTTCATAGCTTTATAGTTTCCACTATATGCTATGGGTAGGAGATTAAATATTCTTTCTACAGTCTTACTAATCCTGAGTCAAGCCATGGGTATTTGGAATTGTTTACAGAGATTTCTCAAGCTAAAGCATCTATATGAATCTGAGTGGTCTGGATAAGTCAAGGATTTTGAATAGCAATTTCATCTTGAAATACTTACAGGACTATTACTTCTTACAATTACTTGAAGGAATTACTCTGAGGAGTCAAGTCTTATGGAACCATTGGATGATAGATTTAAATACTTGCCTTTTTCACTTCTTGTAGAGGACATCCAATATAGGGTCATGAGACCAGTTTGACTCAGAGTAATAAAAAGAACAACTTCAAGTTCAGATGAATATAAGATGATTTAGATGTGACCTTGAGTTATCGAAGGCTTAATCTGAGTCCGAAAGAAATAGATTAAGTGGCAGTTCTAAAAAGCTTTTGTCACAGAATGAGTCTGACCGATCATCCTGTGATGACAGTATCCCATGATTTCAGTGCTTAGATTGTCATGACACTGAATCACAAGTACCTGTCTTGGGAAGTGATTTAAGACATGAAGATTTGATTAAATTGCATAGAGGATTTGTCTATCTCGATGAACTTTCATTCTGTTTTTAACCATTGAAGTATGATATTTTCATCATATTCTTATTTCGTTTATTTGATTTGGTCCGCACTATCTTAAACTCATGAATATAATCATAACACTCAACATCATTTCAATTGTTTTCTTTATTATTGTTTACAGCTTTATGCATTTACAGTTCAGCATTAAATTCTTAGTCATCACCATTACATCATCCTTAAACCATGAGCAAAAACGAGTTCTAGAACTAATAATTCTATTAAAACGCTTCTATCGTGTAACTCTCTAATGAACGATCCCGACAATAAAAAATAAATACTGCAGCTTGATACCGTGCGCTTTCGGTAGGAAAAATTAGGCAAGCTCTTTAACAGTCCTATAGGATTATAGTTTAAAGGCTGTCGGGGGGCATTGCAGCTGGTTTTACCTCAAAGCTTCATGGCGCCGTTGCCGGGGAGGGTGTAGCGTTATGAATTTTAGAACTGTAGATACTCTTTGGTTTAACTGTAATTATTTACTTTATACCATAATAAATTCATTATTTCTTTCATTTTGTTCACTGAGAAGTCTCAACAGTTTATGAGCGAAAGAACAACTCGATCTTCAAGGCAACCTTTGCTTCCTTTTAATTGTGAACTTGAAAGAACAACAAGGCTGATCAGAGCAAGCGCTAGAAGGAGACAAAGAGATCTTGTAGAAGGGAATCTTTCAACAATAACTAGGATGGCTAACAATGGACAAAATGACGGACCTGGAAACTTACCAAATGGACAGTTAGAAAATCAGCAAAACGTACCACGAGGACATTTCCAAGCACCACAGAGGGCTGCTGCACCACAATTTGTTCATCAGCATTACTTTCCACCAAATTTTGCTAATCCTGCTCCAAATCCTCAAGAAGAACAATATCAACCATGGCAACCAAACATTGATCAGTATTTGGCTGGAACAGATGAAGAGGTTGATATACCACCTGGTTTATTAAACTTGGCATCTTCCAAAGCTTTTTATGGGTTGAGTGCTGAAGATCCACACTTACATCTCAAAAAGTTTGTTGAACTGAGTAAGACAGTGAAGAAGGGTAGAGCATCAAGAGAAACCATTCAACTGGCAATGTTCCCATTCTCTTTGGATGGTTCTGCGAAAGAATGGTATGATTCATTGAATGCTCAACAGAAGGCTACTTGGCCAGAACTAGTCAGAAACTTCTTGCTCAAATATTTTCCAGATAGTAAAGTCGATGAATGGGTAGATAAGATTTCTAGCTTCAAGATGAGAAAAGGAGAATCTTTGAAGGATGCTCGAGACAGATTCTTTGATATGCTTAAGAGATGCCCGCAGCATGGTATCACAGAAAGAAGACTTTTGAAGATCTTTTTCACTGGACTCACTCACACTTGGCAGATGATGATTAATGCCACTGGAGGGGAACAATTACTTCAGATGCCACTTGATAGAGCGTGGTCAACAATAGACACCATGACAGCTAGTAGAGCAGTCCTCCAAGATGATGACCCACCATCTCCTACAAGAAAGAGTCTTGTTATCCACACAGACAAAAATGAAGAAAAATTTGCAGCAGTCACTAAACAGATTGCTGAGTTACAACTAGCTCAGCAAACAAGTCAACAAGTTCAGCATCAACAACAACAACAACCTGTGATGATCCTTCAACTTGCTTCAATGGAACCAGTTTATCAATGTGGAATATGTTCTGGGCCACATCATAATGATCAATGCCCACAACTCCAGGAAGCACCAAAACAAGATGAGAGCTGTAACTACACTGGATTCCAGAACAAACATCCAAATTTGAGCTATGGTAACACTCAAAACGCACAGAATGCACATCTCCTGAATCCACCTCAACAGAATCAGCAGCAGTTTCGTCCTCAACAACCATTTTATCCACAGCAGCAAATGTACCCTCAGAGACCTCCTCAACAAATATATCAACAGAATAGACCATTTGAACAGTTTGCACCAATGCCTGCAAATTTTCCACAGCAACCAGTGCCACTAGGCCCTTATCCTGTTGTTCAGGATAACACTTATTCTTTAAAGGTGGAGAATGCTCTGAAGGAGTTTATTGTTAAGCAGACAGAGACGAACAACCAACTGCAGGCTTCAATAAAAAATGTTGAAAATTCAGTAACAGAGATGGCCAAGTTACTACAGCAAAGAGAAAAAGGAAAATTACCAAGTTCCTCTGAAACAAATCCACAATGTAAGGCAGTTACATTGAGGGGAGGAAAAGAAGTTGTTAACCCCGAATTTGAAAAGAAACGAGATAGGTTGCTGCAGCAGAAAAAGTTCAAAGATGTTCAGACAATGGAAGAAGATGATCAGCTTGAACAAAGGCAGATACTTGAGGATAAGGGTTTGGAAAAGAATGTCTCAGGACACTCCTTTCCAAAGGAAAAAGAGGGAGGTAATGATATCCCTAACTCTACAGGTAACAAAAAGGATTCACTGGATGAACACATGCCCAGGATACCATATCCTGGGAGACTCAAAAATGATCTTCAAGAAATTAAATTTAAGAAATTTCTTGAAAAGATTAAGGCCATTGAAATATCAATCCCTTTGGTTGAATTAATTGCTGAAATGCCCACTTACGCTAAGTTTTTGAAAGAATTGATTTCAGGGAAACGAAGTGCGGGAGAGCAGCAAATGGTGGTCTTAAATCAGAATTGTAGCTTGGTTCTTCAACAAAGGATTCCTCCAAAGCTTGAAGATCCAGGGAGTTTTACTTTACCCCTGATTATCAACTGTAAAGAAGCTGGGCGAGGGCTCTGTGACTTAGGAAGCAGCATCAATGTAATGCCACTTGCTAGGGCTAGACGTTTGGACTTGGGGAAGATGAGGCCAGTTAATATGACTCTCTTCTTTGCTGACCAATCGAGCACCAGACCAGAAGGGATCATTGAAGATGTTTTAGTAAAGACAGGAGGCCTTTGTTTTCCAGCTGACTTTGTCATTCTTGATATCGATGAAAATGCCAGAATTCCTATCATACTAGGAAGGCCTTTCTTGGTGACTGCAGGAGCCATGATTGATGCAAAGAATGTCATAGTAAAACTTCACGTTGATGATCAGGAAGTTACTTTCGACATGATGAAGATGGCAACATATCCTTTTAATGCTTTTGAAACCAATGTAGCGGGAAAGGGATTAGATTCTAGTACTATGGAGGGGGGAAATCTTTTTGATTACTATAATCTCTTTACCACTGATGTAATTGAGAACAATCTCACCCCACTCACAAATGCTGAAGATGCTACTTTTGCTTACTTGTGCGTGGTTAGATTCGCTGATCCTGAGACTGGTGAAATCAAGGATGGATCAGAAAGTGAGGATATGTCATCTTCAGAACAATCTGAGGATGACATTGATAAAACAGATCCTTCTAAAGAAGGATCTGATTAAAAGATGGAAGTGCAAACTCGAAGCAAATTAATTCCATCAATAGAAAATCCACCAGAACTTGAACTTAAAGTATTACCAGAACATCTTAAGTATGCCTTTTTGGCAGACAAAAAGAAGCTTCCGGTAATAATTTCATCTAAATTGAGTGAAGAACAAGAACAAGCTCTAGTGTGTACTCTTAAAAATCATATTCAGGCAATTGCTTGGACTATAGCAGATATCAAAGGCATCAGTCCACACATTTGTATGCATAGGATCCTGATGGAGGATGAATACAAACCATCCAGACAACCACAGAGGAGGCTAAATCCACCAATGCAAGAAGTTGTCAAGAAGGAGGTAATCAAACTACTTGATGCAGGTATAATCTATCCTATTTCTGATAGTAAATGGGTAAGTCCAACACAAGTTGTACCCAAAAAGGGTGGGATTTGCATTGTGACTAATGAACATGGTGATGAAGTAGCAACAAGACCAGTAACTGGTTGGAGAGTTTGCATTGATTATAGAAAATTAAATACTGCCACAAGAAAAGATCATTTTCCTTTACCTTTTATTGATCAAATGTTAGAAAGACTGTCAGGTAAACCATTTTACAGCTTCTTAGATGGCTATTTTGGTTATAATCAAATAGTTATTGCTAGTGAAGATCATGAGAAGACAACTTTTACTTGCCCATATGGAACATTTGCTTATAGAAGAATGCCTTTTGGATTATGTAATGCTCCTGCTACTTTTCAAAGATGCATGATGAGTATTTTCTCTGATTTTATTGAAAAATGCATTGAAGTGTTTATGGATGATTTTACCGTTCATGGAACTGACTTTGAAGATTCTTTAAAAAATTTGTCAAAAATTTTGTAGAGATGTAAGGACACAAATTTGGTTCTTAACTGGGAAAAGTGTCATTTCATGGTTCAGGAAGGAATTGTCCTAGGACACAAAGTATCTAGAGCAGGAATAGAAGTAGACAAAGCTAAGGTTTCTGTGATAGCAAATCTACCACCACCTAAAACGATAAAGGCAGTAAGAAGTTTTCTTGGTCATGCTGGTTTTTATAGAAGGTTTATTAAGGACTTTTCTAAAATAGCAAGACCTTTATGTAATCTTCTTCATAAGGATGTGGTATTTAGCTTTGATGAAGATTGCTTGACTGCTTTTAAGACCTTGAAGGAGAAACTTATCACTGCACCTATAGTTCAGTCTCCTGATTAGAGTTTACCTTTTGAACTTATGTGTGATGGAAGTGAGAATGCAGTAGGAGCAGTTTTGGGGCAACATAAAGAAGACAAACATCATGTTATCTATTATGCTAGCCATACTCTTAATGATGCTCAGATAAACTACACCACTACAGAAAAGGAAATGTATGCTGTAGTTTTTGCCTTTGACAAGTTCAGACAGTATCTTATTGGAGCTCAAACTATAGTTTACACAGATCATACTGCATTAAGATATCTTTTCTCACAGCAAGAAGCTAAACCTAGGCTGATAAGATGGGTTTTACTTTTACAAGAGTTTGACATTATTATTAAAGGCAGAAAAGGAAAAGACAATGGAGTAGCAGATCATCTTTCTAGATTGGAAGAGAAAACAGAAAAGGAGGAAGTTGTAAATGATAAATTTCCAGATGAACAGTTGTATGCTTTGCAGTTGCATCAATTTGATTGTCCTTGGTTTTCAGATTTTGCTAATTATCTAGCTTGCAAGATTGTCCCAAAGTTTAAAGACTCTCATCTGAAGTCAAGATTTTTCAGAGAAATTCAGAAATACTATTGGGATGACCCCTTTTTATTTAAGTTTTGTTCTGATCAGGTTATTAGGCACTGTGTTCATGAGAAGGAAGGTTTTCAAATTGTTAGAAAGTGTCATGAGAATCCTTTAGGAGGCCATCATGGTCCTGCTAGAACTGCTAGAAAAATTCTAGACTGTGGATTCTTCTGGCCGACTATCTTTTTGGATTGCCAGAAACTTATAAAGATGTGTGACAGATGCCAAAGATTGGGAAACATTTCAATGAGAGAAGAAATGCCTCAAAAAGGAATTTTGGAAGTAGAGATATTTGATGTGTGGGGAATTGATTTTATGGGACCTTTTCCCCCATCATTTGGTAATCACTATATTCTAGTAGCTGTTGATTATGTCTCAAAATGGGTAGAAGCAGTGGCTTTACCCAATAATGAAGCTAAACAAGTTACTAAATTTCTGCAAAAGAATATTTTTACCAGGTTTAGAGCCCCTCGTGCCATTATATCTGATGGGGGATCCCACTTTGTCAATAAACTCTTTGAGAAGTTGCTGAAACAGTATGGTGTTCATCATAAAGTTGGATCACCATATCATCCTCAGACATGTGGACAGGTGGAGGTATCTAATAAGGAAATTAAGCATATTTTACAAGCTTCTGTGAATATTACAAGAAAAGACTGGTCAAAGAAACTGGATGATGCTTTATGGGCATACAGAACTGCTTTTAAGACTCCTATAGGAATGTCTCCCTACAGACTAGTTTTTGGAAAAGCTTGCCATCTTCTAGTTGAGCTAGAACATAGAGCATATTGGGCCATTAAGATGCTCAACATGGATCTTCAGTCAGGACAAGACAAGAGGAAGTTTGATCTGTCTAAGTTGGAAGAGATGAGACTGGAAGCATATGAAAGCAGCAAGATTTATAAAGATCGAACCAAGAAAATTCATGATTCAAAAATTAAACATAAGGAATTTTATGTTGGTCAATTGGTTTTGCTTTATAATTCTCGTTTGAAATTATTTCCAAGGAAGCTCATATCGAGGTGGACAGGACCATTCCCCATTGTAGCTGTTCATGACAATGGAGCAGTCACAATCATGCTCAATGAAGGAGAAAAGACTGTAAATGGACACAAGCTTAAAGAATATATTGGTCAACAAGATTTAAATATCCAAACTGAATATTTGGATATCCCCTAGTTTTTCTAAAAAAAAATAAAAAAAAAATAGGGGGGTGGATACTACCCAGGTTAACTGAGTAGTATTTCCCTTTTTCTTTTGAAATATGTTTTATCTCTAATTCTTATATTCTATATTTTCAGGAATTCGAGAAATGAAGCTGTGATGGAATGAAGAAGGATGAGAAAGAGATCTTCAACCAGGTTTTTGAGTATTAAGTGTTTGGAAATAAAGTGTGAACAAATTCTGAGGCCACGCTTTTGCTAACTTTGACAAAGCGTGATTTAAGATGAACTATACTCACTCACGCTTTGTAAAAGTTATAAAGCGAGGTGATAAGTTCAAATTCTCATTTTTATGAAAATTTGATATGTTTCTAAATGATAAGAATTTGATGTCTACGCTTTGTCGAAATACAAAGCGTGACCATTTTCTCTGAAAATTGTACAAGAATCCTCCCTCGCTTTGTAGTTTACAAAGCGAGAGACGGTTTCTATAACCACGCGATGACAATTGACAAAGCGAGAGCCTGGTAATACTAAACGGATAGATTTTCAAACTTCTTAAGACCAAAATACCTCTTTTTCAGACCCTTCTTCTTCCTTTGCACTAACCATCACACGTCGTTTCAACCGCTTGTAATTATGGCAGAATTTAGTTTTTCTGCTATAAAATCTAGTCGAATCTTTCTCTCCTTTCATCTCAAACATTCCCACATTAGAACAATTATCCTACAACCTTTATCAGAAATCAGAATGGCCGCAGCAGCTCCCAATGCCAGAACCTCCATTGTAGATATCCTTGATGAAATTTTAGGAGACATTCTTTCAAGACTGGGAAAGGAGGAGATGAAAGATGTAGCCAAAGCAGCCCCAACTTGCAAGAAATTCTTTAGAGCAAGTAAGGCACCTGCAGTATGGAGGAGAGCAAATGTAGTGAAGCGAATCACTGCAGAGAGAACGCATGATGCTCACTACGCACAGATAATGGAAAAATGCAGAGAGGCAGGGAACTTCATGCTCAAACTTGAACCTGCACTCGCGGCTTTCTGCAACACAAGGCTTATGGAAGCCGCTTTTGAAATTCTCAAGCCTGGAATTAAGGATAATCATCACCCTTCAATCTTCATCAAGGCCTTCATTCTTCTGAGTTCGGAGAGCCTTGAAGAGATTGATGAAGGACTGTATCTGCTTGGATCAATCCTTAAAGAGGAAGAGCACATCCACAAGATTAAGGAGATGATCAGCAGAGTTTTTATTGATAGTGAAGAAGAGCCTAACCCTTTCCAGGGACAAGGGCATCGTTACTACTGTGATTACATAGCTCCACATAGCAGAGACTTAGTTAGGGAGCCTCCACACTATAATTATGGTGCCACAAACATTGATTGTTTGTGTTGTGAGGTTACCAATTTGATTAGAGAATTAAGAGAAGACTTCAATGAACATGTAATTGAATCTGAGTCAGAATTAGAAACTGATTCAGATTTTGATTAAATGATTATGTATTCTCTTAATTTTTGTTTAATTTTGAGTCCTCTGATGATGATATGTCTTCTTTACTCCCCGCCTCATTTTATTGTGTTGAATAATGACTTGATCTTATCTTTTGCACCAGATTTCTATCTGTGTCATTTTAAATAAATTTGTTTGTTTGTTTTTTTTTTTTTTTCAAATAGGCTTATTTTAGGCTTAATCATTACTCCCTATAGAGACAAGATTTACTATCTTGACCCCTGCATTTCTTAGATAGAAATAGGTCGGCTATATCCTTGCAGTCATTCATTTCACTTGTCATTTCAAAACTTTTCATCAGTCCTTCTTTCTTTTTCTCTCCCGAGAAGAAATCGTCACACACCAATACCTTCATTTTTAATCATTTTCGTAGCAAGTTCATTCAGAAACCTAATCGACGAAGAAAATGGCCGAGAACAATCCGTAAGCAATCTAGTTTATCCTATCTTTCACATTGTTGTTCTATTCTGCAATGTTTGTTTCCGGATTACGCTATTAGACCTAGGGTTTATGATTCTGAATTCTCGATGAGTTCATTCTGGCTATAGAAATCGAAAAACTAAACATTTAGATTTCTCATAACAGAAAGCCGTTTCTTTAAACTCACTTAAACAATGTTTAATTTGGAGAGTTTCTTTCTGAAGTCTTTATTTAGTAACTGACGCATTACCCACATGAGATCATTGGAGCTTGGCAATAGAAATGAAATCCCATTTTCGAATTGATAGTTCCATCATTTTCAATAAAAAGTTCTCTTCTGCATTCCTTGTTGTATTCTTTTCTGGAAACAGAAATGCTAGGAATCCACAACTCCTTGGAACTCAGATATCTCATTTACCCACTGAGTTGCTGGGAGATATTATGTCGAGACTTGGAAAAGACAGTGTGAGGGAACTCTTTAGGGTAGCAGAAGTCTCTCCAATATTCTATCAAGCGAGCAAAACCCATCTTGTGTACAAGAGAGCAAACCTGGAATCATGTATGAGATGGAGGGAAAATGTCTATCCTGATAATCAGAAAAGGTTCATTCAAGAGTGCCAAAATGCAGGGAATTTTATGTTTAATATCGAACCTGCATTGATAGCATTTGTTGATGAACGGGATGAGAAGAAAGCCTTTGAACTCCTCAAGTCAGGACTAGATGATGAACATCAACCCACCATTCTTCTCAGAACAATGCTTCTCTTAACAAAACAAGATGACAAGCTAAATGAAGCAGGTTTAGAGTTGATCAAAACAGCAGCTTCGAATGTCCTAGATGTTGTTTTCATTAAGCTCTATCTTTTTCATTGGCTAATCCATTTTCCAAGAATCCCAAACCCTTTTCAAGGTCAAGAAGAGAGAAGTTATTGCAAGACCCATACATTGCAGGAACGAGCCTTGTTACCACCATATGTTAGGATGGACTGTATTCCTTGTCAATTCTTTGACATAGTAAGGCAATTCAGATTGTATTGTGGTGAGGTGTTTCCTGATGAATTTCTGTGGACTGATTCTGATGAAGAGGAAATTGTTAATCCTTGAATAGTTCAGTATTTTCTAGAATAGGGAAATGCTATGGCTAATTTTTGTGTTTTCAGCAATCTTGGGATGTAATTTGGAACCACCTATTAATGTGTTTCTATTAAACTTGTTACCCTACAATTCTTGTACTTTCATTCATTTATGCTTCCTTTCTTAATTCAATTGCATTATCTTTTCCAATTATTAACTAGTGATGAAACTGGAAGCTCCTCATAGAAACCAAAAATTTCATCAAAGGAGTCTGGATCAGGGGAAACTCAGATCACAGCACTTCTCTATGAGATTCTTGGGAAAATCTTGTCAAGATTGGTGTTTGACCATCAATTGCGAATTAATCTGTAAAATGTTGAATGAGGCTTCCAAACGTCCTTTAGGCTAAAAGAGGAGTATATTCAGGGGATGAAAGGAAAGGATTAGTAACCTTAATGAAGGAATTGAGGGTAGCTTTTAATGAGTACGTAGATGAATTGGATTTAGACTTTGAGTCTGATTTAGAATCTAATTAGACTCAATGCATAATTTTGTAGCCTTAATCTTTTTCAATTTTTGCTCCTCGCTTTGTTTTTCAAACTAATCTATTTTCGTCCAAAAAGCTTTGCCTGTGTAGGTTTATAAACTCAAATTTTGAGTTAATACTCAAATCCACTGATGTGGCAGGCCTAGACTTAATTAGTATAATCAAAGAGAGGAAAGACGCTTGAGTATCCTACTCTGCAGCTTTTAAACTAGGCCAGCCCATTTCTTTTTATACCCTATAACCTCTATATCTTTTCAAATCACTTTCATATCTATCCATATATTTTTCTCTCGAAGGAGAAACCGCCATCGTCAAGCTTCTCTCATTCCATTTGCGAAATTTTCATCCAGAACCGTTCGAAATACTTTCAACTCCAGGAACTCACTCAAATGGCAGGCAACAATCCGTAAGCCTTCCATTCATACTTCATTTTATTATTCTTGGTGTTTCAATTCTTCAGATTTTTCTTCTGCATTCCGCATCTAAATGCTTGACTAGTAGCACTAGGGTTTATATCTGCATTTCACATAATCTATCTTCGTTCATTCACATTCTTCTTTAAAATCGTAGAATTTTGGTAGTATAATTTCATTAATACAAACAACTGATTTTCCTTCTTTAAAACTCGCTCAAACAGCAGTAAAGAGCATGCTTCTAAGTTCTCTGCACTACACTTGACTGATCTTCCACTGGACATCATTGGGGAGATTTTGTCACGAGTAGGGCAGAGCAGCTTCGAAGATTTGCTCCATTGCAAAAGAACTTGTTCAACATTCAAAATGGTTTCAAACTACCCTACTGTTTTCCAGAGATTCAATGAAGAGGATCCGGCTTTTAAGAGAATTTCTAATAAATCCTCTGGTAAAGCCGAGTTTCTACACTCCTACAGAAGGGCTAAAAATCACATATTGAACCTACATAAGGCTATGGAACTGTTCACACAGAGTAAAGAATACAAGGTGTTTCAAATCCTGGAAGAAGGGATTAATGACAATTCCAAGTTTTCGCAATATTTTAAAGCCTTATGTTGTTTAAGCTGAGTTTCTAGAAAGGAAATAGATACAGGGCTTCATTTAATTAGTCCTATATTAAATGATAGGTTAAATAGCTACGATTTTAGATATGATCTTCTCACTTTACTCTCAGAATGGGAATATGTCCCGAATCCCTTCTTAGGCCAGAAAAAGAGGGAATTCTGCAATTTTGATAATCATGATCTGGAAAACTTTCATAGGCCATCATATTTTAATCATAGAGCAGATCAGATCAACTATCTTTGTTGTGATACAAGTAGAGCAATAGCTGATTTTAGGATGGCAGCAAGGGAAGATTCTGATAACCATAGCATTATTGAAGAATTCTTGGATGAAGGAAGAAGAGATTGATGCGTGTGACAAGTCTCCTAGTATTAGATTTTGAAATTGTCACCAAACCAAGTATTTTGTATTATGTAATGCAGCTTGGTATTGTTAATAAAATCTAATCTCTATTTCTTAATTACTGCATAAACGATAAGTTTTACTCTTAATTCTGTGTTTTTCCTCCTTTTCTTTTCAGAAATGTCGAAATCCTTCAACTCTTGGAAACTCAAATATTTGATTTACCAACTGAGTTACTGGGAGACATTCTGTCGAGACTAGGAAAGGAAAGCATAAAGACACTTTTTAGAGCATCTGAAACATCCAAGCAATTCCTCTCAGCAAGCAGATCATCATTAGCTCTAAAGAGAGTTAATTTGGAAACCTGTGCTATTTGGAGAGGAAATGTTTATCCAAGTAATCAGGTCAAATTTATTAAAGAATGTCAGGATGCAGGCAACTATATGTTTAATATTGAACCTGCACTGATAGCCTTTGTGGATGATAAAAATGAAGAAAAAGCCTATGAAATCTTAAAGCCCGGATTAGATGATAAACACAAACCAACTGCTTTCATAAGATGTCTCCAATTGCTTTCCAAACAAGACCAACAACTGGATGAGGAAGGAATTCAATTGATTGAATCTGTAACCCAAGATCCCTTCGATTTAGCTTTCCTTAAAATAAGTGTTCTGCACTGGCTTCTTCACTGTGAGAAGTTCCCAAATCCATTCCTTGATCAAGAGGAAAGGAGTTTTTGTAAGAATCACTCCCTTGAAGAGCGACAACAATTACCCTTCATTGAAAGGATGGAGTGTATTCCATGTGAATTATTTGACTATGTCAAGCAATACAGAAGAGCAAGTGGAGAACAAGGCATATTATTTGACTGGGAGCAATGGAACAATGAAGAAGAAGAGCAAAATGAAGATGAATTGCTAGAATTAGACTAGTGTAGTAATCAAGCAGTTCATATTCTCTTTTGCTTGTAATCTTTTGTGCTTATTGTCTTGAACAATGAATTCTCTGGATGACCTAATCTGTACATTCCTTTTGCACTAATGAATATTCATTCCTTAGCTTTTAATTTGGCTATTGTTTTTAATCCTACTCAGCTGTGAAATTGGAAGCTCTTCAAAGCAACCAAGGACTTCAATAAAGAAATCTGGATCGGGGGAAACTCAGATCACAGATCTTCCTTATGAGATTCTTGGAAACATTTTATCAAGAATGGCATTTGATCACATTGAGACTGTTTTTAATTGTAAATTAGTCTGCAAAGAGCTCGAAGAAGCTACCCATCATCCTTTAGTCCTGAAAAGAGCTTCTCTTGAAGAATTTTCTACATGGGGATGGGGGACTTTTGAAGAAACACAAAGAGATTTTCTTGAAAGTTGCAGAAATGCAGGAAATTGGATGTACCAGTTACAAGAGGCACTGCGTTTGTTTGTTCAAGTTAAGAATGAACAAGCAGCATTTTATCTCTTAAAACCTGCAATTACTGATAATCACCCCCCATCCATTTACATAAAAGCTCTTATGCTTTTGAGTAAGGATGAAGTTGAAGAACAAGAGAAAGGAATTTGGCTCTTTGCTACTCTATGTAAGAATAGACGAAGGCTCAAAGATCTTCGGCTTCAAGTCAGAGTGTGGCTATCAAATTATGAGGAATTTATTTCACCGTTTCAAGGACAACCTAAGAAGAGACTTTGCAATCTTAGGAACTATTATGATAATAATCACGGCCCTTCAAGGAACTCTTATGGAGTTACATCAATTTACTGCATGAGGTGCTTAGTCTCTGAGCACTGTAATCTGTTTCTCAGATTTGGAATTGAGGGGGAGATGCCTCCTTATTTGTAATTGACAGATTGGATGTCATAAGAACCATCATGCTTTGTAATTCCATAGTATTAGCAAGAATCTGATGAATTCTATATTTTGTTTTGTTTGTTGATATTATGTTTGTAAGTTCTCTGTTATTTTTGTTTTGCAATAAGTGGACTTAGTCAGCATTGAAATCTTCACATTTAGAGCAAATCTCTAAATGTGAGTATGATGATATCATGAAAAGAATGATGAATATAAAAAGGAAAACCTGGTATTATGTTTCCTTTTATCATCTGCACATTTAGAGCTCTAAATGTGAGTATGGTGACACCGAGTTAATCAGTTTATTCTTATTTCTTTCTTAAGGATTCATAAGATGACCTATGAAGAACTTCATGCTCGAGGTATAGAATCAGATAAGAAAGAGAAATCATTCTTGATGAAGAGGAGGACAACAAAAATGGTGAAAACTATTCAGAAAAGCGGTGGATGGTTAGGGATGGAAATTTCACCTCCAATCTTTTATGTCAATCCATTTATGATTCAACATATACCAGATAAAGAAAAGGAATCGTTGATGATTGATTTAGAATAAGCATTCTAGGATAAGATGAGTAAATTTTGGGATGACCAAATGATATTTCTCATTAATGATAAGCATCTGCCTAATGAAATCAAACTTGAAAGACTTTTGGAAAGGGAAAAGAAGTGCATGGCTGAGTGGAATCAGGAATGCTACAGAAGCATCAATCCAAAAGATGAAATAGGGTTGGAGTTGGATTACTTTTATCCTCAACCACTACCTAAATATGTGAAGCGACTCACCAAACACTGCTGCAAACTTCAAGAAATCCAAAATGCTAGAGTCTATGATGCTCAGCAGGCACTCCCCGCATACATGCCTCCAACATTCTTGAATAAGAAGGGACCCATTGAACAAAATTTCTTGACAAATTTGGCCCTGGACAGGATTATTGATGCTCGGATTAATTTGAGACATGACCTCGAGCCTTATTTTAAGAAAGCTAAACAAGGCAAGATGGTATGGAGAGATGTCCTTAGAACCATTCAGGAAGCTAGGAATAGCTGGATCAGACATATGAATGAGTGGGCTAAGGGACAAAATCTGAGGAGAAGGATTCTTAAACCAGGGTTGACAAGGAAACCCGATGAGGAATTTCCATTAGAAGAGTTTGCTGATTTGATACCAGAACAGCAAGCATGGGTTAAGGATGCAGAGGAGAGAGAAGCTGAGAGATCAGGGAAAAACAGGAAACAGAGATCAGATGCAAAATAGACACCACAGAATATAGTCAGGAACATTTTCAGAGAATCAGTTGTTAATGAAGGACTGGAACCTATAACGAATTTCAGGAAAGTTTCAGCCCCATCAATAACACCAGCAGATGCAGATCTTCTCATTACAGACAGACCTAACAAGATCATGAAGAGATTACCTCCAACTCTCCAACAAGAAGTTCATGGATATGTTCAGGAGAGAAAGAAAGAATTCATTGAGAAGTATATCAGATATGATAGTATGTGCAGAGAAACCACATACAAGGAGCATAGACCTTATACTGATCAAACACAAGGAAGAATTCAGCAGGTAATCATTAATGATTGGGATACATGGAATGAGAAATATCTGAACAGAAAGGGAATGAATGTTATGTTGAAAGGAATGGGTAAAAATTTTTATGTTAAGAAGCATGATTCAGATGAAGACAGTACGGATGATGAACAAAGAATTGAGAAAATGAGAGTAGTGGATGAAGTCACAACTATTGTAGGAGAAGGGAATGAAGAAAATGATGAACTCCATCCGATTCTGCAAGAAAGTATGGACTATTATTATGCAAACAGACAAAAGGCAAAGCGTGAATGGGAGGAATTCATGAAAACCCAAGATAAGAAAGGTAAAAAGAAAGTATCCACCAGGAAGAGAGAGTCACACAATCTTAGTTCAAGCACTTCAGAAGAAGTACCCTCAGCTAAGAAAAGGACTGGGAGAAAGGTGGAGATAAGCAAGTCTGAGAAAACTAGCCAAATTCCAAAGAAGAGGAAGAATGAAGATGAGCTAGCAACCAAAGAAATTTTGGACTTGACGGTAGGAATTTCAGAAGCAAGGGATTTGATGGATGAAGATAGTGAGATACTACAACCAGCTCAAGAAAAGAAGGAAGTTGTCACTTACAAAAGGAGAGGAAAGTTACTTGCTGGGCAGAAGGAAACTAATCCTGAAGAACCTAAGCAGCAAGAATCTTCTCTTGAGAATGTAGAACTACTGGGAATCACTCCTGAGAGAGAAAAGCAACAAGAAAAAGAACCCGAAAAACCTGTTAAGAAGTTCAGAATAAAGATAAAGGCTAGGAAGCCTAAGTATGTGGTGCATGATACCAGCTCTGACGAAGAAAAAGTCAAACCAACTTTAGGGGTAGTACCCTATACAGAGAGGTTGGAACTCATTCCTTATAGTAATTTGGAAGTGGGAGATATAGATCCGGAAGGCTGGAGAGCATGTATCGATGAACATCAACCTGATGAAAAAGGGTCAACTCAACCGATCACTGAACTTCAACAGACTCATATTGTTGAAAGAGATAATCTGGAAGGACAGGATGAAGATCAACAAGCTCAGGTTAACAAGGATCTTATCCAAAGTCAGATCGATTTACAACGATCTTCAGAAAAAGAAACTGAACAAGATTCACCACCAGAACAAGCTGCAGATGAGCAAGAATTTCTAGACCAAGTGGAGAAATTAGTGGTGAACACATTTCAAGACCAGTCACTTGAAGATTTGCAAGATTTTGAAGATATGAACTTGCATGGAACTACCGTAGGGAACATGACTTATTCCTTGGAAGGATTGATCAAAAAGTTCAGAAAATTGGCCAGGGAAGGAGGGAATGCACGCACCTCAGTAGAACAAGCAAGTGAATATGCAGCTAAACTTGAGTCAGAATTGGAGAAAGTTCAACAACAAATGAATTCTGAGCAAACAGTGGAGCCATCTCCATTAGCAATCCAAGCTTATAAAGAAGAAGTGCAGAGAAATGAAATTCAAGAAGATCAACAGAGAAAGTATTTTGTGGAAGATACTGTTAATCAACATCTCGAAGCACAGACAAATGCTGAGGATCAAATGAATCAATGGATTCTACCATCTCAAGTTAGGGATGAGGTAACTCAGAGAGCAATTGCAAGGATGAATGATCCTGAGTGGGTTGCAGAACAGAAGAAGAAAGCAGAAGAATATTTTGGAACCAAAAGATTTGAAGATTCAGAACCTACTGCTATTCCTCTTCTATTAAATGAATCTGTACAGGAAGATCCCACAGAGATCTTAAACCAGCATATGTTGGAAGTCACTGAAAAGATAGATACTAGCACATCATTGATACATGATTCAGACATAGGCAATCTACAACATAATAATACTGATGAAGTTCAAGAAGAAAATCCAGAACCTGTCCATGAAGAAAACCCAGAACAAGTTCAGGAAGAAAATGTAGAACCTGCTCAAGAAGAGGTCAATCAGAAGAAGAAAGGAAATGAGAATGTTGGGAATGAGCAGGAAAAAGTACAAGAGTCTGAGGAAAATGAATCAGATACTTCTGAAGGATCTTCTCCAGGAAAAGAAATTCCAGAATTGTTGCCTTTGAGTTATTGGGGAAAGAATAGTCCAAAGGTGAGGCTATCAATCCCTGATAGCATTGAGAAGAGGACTGAATTCACAGAAGAAGAAATCAAGATTAAGTTTAATGGAAGAAAGGAAGCATTAGAGAACTACCTAGGAATGTCCAAAATGATTGTTCCAGACAAAGGATTTCATCCCAAGTGGTTGGATCACAAATGTATCAATTATTGGAGGAGAATCAATGAATGGGATGTTTTCATGAGACATAACAACAAATGTGGTTATGTGGAGTTGACCAGGGAGTTATATGCTAAGTTTGATGTTGAGGCTGAAACAACATGGATTAGAGGAAAAACAGTGCAAGTCACTGTGGAAACTCTAAATGATTTGATACAGGCACCTCTGTTTGAACAGCCAGAAGTCAAGTCTGAGGTTCTTTTGAGGAAGAAAACTCAAGGAAATAAGCTTACCAATGCGAAGAAAATGGCATTAGGATTCTGTTCAACACACAGAGGAACTGAGCAGAATAAGATTCCATTGAAGAATTTAAAGCCTGAGTATCTGCCAACACTTGATTTCTATTATTCAAAGCTCAGACCCACCACAAATTTTCAAGGACCTTCAGCTGGAACTTTGAGGGATTTGCACTATTATGGTCAGGAAGGAAGTGCAGTGCTGCACACCATGTTCTCAATGTCATTAAGTCAAGAGTAGGAGAAGATGCAGCATTAGCCTATCCGAATTTAATCAGAAGACTCTGTGAGAAACGAGGAGTGTCAATCACACCGTTCTTACCAGAGATCATAAAGATAGATCCTCCTATTCCATTACCAGTAGACACTTTGAGGGGAGAATTGGTTTATCAAATGCCAGATTTAGAGGAACAAACTTCCGAGGGATCAGGATCAAAGGTACCATCTCCTAAGACAAAAAGGGTCAAGCTTCCTACAAAATCAAGATCATCTCAATCAAGAGCCGCAGTGAAAAGGACAAAGACTGCAGCAGCATCTCCTGCATTGAATCCTATTCCAGAAGATGAGGAGTTTGAGAATACTTCTACACCATCTCAACCTTTGAGACAACCAATGAGGAACACAGTGTCTGTGGACGAATCTCAGAATATGAGTACTTCAATTCAGAGTTTTGCACAGTCCATGGAGATGCTAGTGAAAACTATGTCAGAAGACAAGCACATTCAAAGAGAGATGGAGCAAAAGAGGATTGAACTTGAGCATACCAGGATTCAAACTGAAGAAAAACTCAGGAAAGAAGAGATGGAGAGACAAGAAAAGATAAGGAAGGAAGAATGGGATAGGCAAGAGAGAATGAGAAGAGAAGAAATAGAAAGATTTGAAAGGTTAAGAAAAGAAGAACTTGAAGAGAGAAGACAGGAATGAGAAAGGGATATGGAGCTGAGGAGACAGGAGCAGCAAAATAGTACGAGATTGGTAAACATTCTTGCCAACCTGGTCTCGGATCTAAAGAAGTCTCCATCCATGCCACCTAAAGACCCAGACAATGATGCAGGACCATCCTGAGATCACAGGGGAGTTTTTTGTAACCTTCTCTTTCTTTTATTGCAGTTTTTCTTTCTTTATTTCTTTCTTGTTTCCATTTATCTCAATTTGTGAATATGACTTAGAATAGATTTGATATGAAGTTGTATCATAAGATTGAATTTCAAGTTGAAAAAAAAAAATAAACAAACAAACTCAAGTAGGCCAATAAACTGATGAAGAATAGAAGATGAGTCTAAAGTGGCTACTATGGAAACATCTACTTTAAAGATTTTGACTGCAAGCATGCGCCGCTCTTGAAAACTATTTTTAGCTGTAAACTCTGAGATTGATTGATGTCATTACTAGATGAACAGTTTGAAGATTTTATGATTATATTAACTCTAGTGATTTGTATACTCTAAACAACAACTGCACAAGGTTAGAAGGATTGATCTAATCTAGTCTCTCTTAGAAGATGAGTGTGCATATTGAGTGAAGTAAGAGTCCAAAAAATAATAATAATAATAATAATAAAAAGAGAGAGCATGGGAAATTTCAGAAACAGACGTGGTAAAATAATGTGGATATAAGTAGCTGGCACAGCTGCCCCTCTGATTTATGAGTTGAAAAACTTTAAATGAGCAGAATCAAGGGCAGGGGAGTTGAAGTTTCATCTGCAATGTCAGGCCATGCGACTCCTCCTAATAATGTGAAACCGAGCTATTGAAAGCCACGGAAGGCCACCCCTTGATATAAAAAAAGAGGTGTGTTTTAGTTTATTCTTTTTGAGTAAGGATTCAGAAGCACAAGATATGCACATGAGTTGGACAGGATTGAGCGTGAGAAGAGAAATTTGACTAACTAAGGAGCCAGAACAATAATTCACATAAATGCAAATCACTCTTGTTAATGTTTTCATGAAATCTGGTAAACTTAAAGTTAGGTATGAAGCATCAATCAGTTGAAAGAGTTGAGCTTGAGATAGTTGGAAAAGAGAAGGTAGTGATCCAGGAGAATCTTACATGAACATCTAAATCCTGGAAGCCACTAATTGGACTTATTCTTTGAAACTTTACAAGTTTCCTACCACTTGAGGACAAGTGTTTTCTAAATGTGAGGATGGTGATGACAGTCTTTTATGACTGTCATTTGCGTCCAATTTAGTGTCTTAATGATGATCTTTTGTTCTTAATTCCATTAGTTTTTTAATGAATAATCATGGAAGATGAGAAAAGATGGAAGAAGAACCAAGATTGTGAAGAAGTTGGAATTACATTGAAAATGGCTTGAAATTCTAAGTTTTCATTGCAAGTCTCGCACGCTATGTTTTTATTTGAACTGACTCACGCTTTGTCATTCAGCAGGAAGTTAAGTTGAAAAGCAGCGTAAGATGGAAAAGACATAGCGAGGAAAAAGAGGAAGTGCGAGGACTTACATACGAAATCAGGAAAGATCTAAGGAAAAATGTTCAGAAGCCCACGCGATGATTGTTTGACATCGCGAGGAAGGAAGTTTGTGCAAGACAGGAAGCTTTAGATGTTTATGGCGAGAAGCAAAACTGTTTGAAGAGACTGTGAGATCTCGCCTTGTCAAGAAAGACAATTACATTTTTTGGCTCTCGCTTTGAAGGAACTGGACAAAGCGAGAGGAGAGCTATTCTGATGCAAGCGGTTATCATCCAAGGCTGAAGCAGTTACAACGCCCATCTATAAATAAGACCCTTGGGGGATCAGCTCAAGTAGCAGGAGATTGAAGAGAATAGCTCATTTTTACTCTCCAGTTCACTTTTAGAATTCAGTAGGTAGGTTAGCTAGAGTTTACTTTTTACTGCAATTTACTTCAAGTTCTTCAGATTTATAATTCAATTTCGCAGTAGATTTTCTTCGGAATATTTTAGTAGATTAGTTTGAGGATACCCTGAAAGAAGAATTGCTTTCGGAATGCTTTGTTCATCCATTACGACGATCACCATCTAGTTTCCGACCTCTTCGTTCGAATTCACATTATTCTAATTGCAATCAGATTTCCAGGTGTATTCGTTTTTAATTCTTTGTTATTCAAGATATATGAAGAATGATCAGTTATCAAATTGTGCATTTCTTATTTTTCTGGTGACAATTTTCAAAGAATATTAGAAATCTTATGTTTTTCAATTCTGTTTCAGAGAAGTATAAACCTCGAATACAATATTCACTTTTTGGAATTTGCATCACATTGATAATTTGATTCTCGAAGATCATGATACATTCATATCTTTAATTCGTAATTTGTTCGTTCTAATTGCGCAAGAAGTTTGGATGTTGTAACCGAGTTAGGTATGAAACTGGCAGAATTGTGAATTCATTCGATTTTCTGTTGATACTATGTCTCAATCACAAATTTGGAAGAAATCACAGAAATTAATGTTCAGAACTCTAAAGGGTTCCTAAAGACCCATGCAGTGTTAATCATCGCATGATAATCTTTAAGAATTAACAACTTTAAATTCTCGAATTTGGATGTGAAAGGTTCTGTTCTCATTATTTTCTAAATAAAAGTTCCAGAGGGTAGTTATGACAGTTAAAGGACTTGATCATTTACTTCACATAAGGATAAAAACTACGCTTCATCCTAAAAGATGACGCGAGGAATTATTCAGACAACTTTGTTTCAAGAGAGGCTATTTCAACACTCTCGCGATGTCATTTTGACAAAGCGAGAGAACAAACTTATAATAGCAACAGAATTGATGCCTACATATATAACCCCTATTCTATAAGAAGGAAGTGGATACCTCGCCGCATTCTTATAGACATTACTGCGAGGCATTCAGTTCTTTGTATAAACAAAATCTGAGGAACATTCTTTGAACAATAACTCCCTCCACGCTGTACAGACATAGCGTGCGGAAAATTGGAATGTTCATAGTTTAAAACCCAAAGTAGTTACTGCGAGCTATTTTGGACACCTATTTTGCAGAATTATTTCTCAAATCTTTTTCATAGGAAAGTGATTTCCGAATTCTGTCTAGTTTCCAGTGTATATTTGGAACACTCTAGCATTTTGATTAAGAGGACTCAGAACCCTCATCGTTTTCTTATACATATAATACTAACTACATATATGATATTTTGAGATATTTCCCAGTTTATGATGAGTAATCTTACTTCACAAATACAGACTCATAATTCATATTTGTAATTCATGTTAATATTTTCATTAGTACATTGAGAAAGATGATGATATAAGTTTTCTCAATCATTATTTACTCAGGTTAATGAAGAACAAACTTGTTCTTTAGTTGGGCATTTAGTACCTGTCGTTTAAAAGGGAAGGGTGTTTCAAAACCATCTTTTGTCCCAATAATTAGTGGAGTTTGTAGGAAGATTAATTTCCAGGGTTCATAGCTTTATAGTTTCCACTATATGCTATGGGTAGGAGATTAAATATTCTTTCTACAGTCTTACTAATCCTGAGTCAAGCCATGGGTATTTGGAATTGTTTACAGAGATTTCTCAAGCTAAAGCATCTATATGAATCTGAGTGGTCTGGATAAGTCAAGGATTTTGAATAGCAATTTCATCTTGAAATACTTACAGGACTATTACTTCTTACAATTACTTGAAGGAATTAACTCTGAGGAGTCAAGTCTTATGGAACCATTGGATGATAGATTTAAATACTTGCCTTTTTCACTTCTTGTAGAGGACATCCAATATAGGGTCATGAGACCAGTTTGACTCAGAGTAATAAAAAAGAACAACTTCAAGTTCAGATGAATATAAGATGATTTAGATGTGACCTTGAGTTATCGAAGGCTTAATCTGAGTCCGAAAGAAATAGATTAAGTGGCAGTTCTAAAAAGCTTTTGTCACAGAATGAGTCTGACCGATCATCCTATGATGACAGTATCCCATGATTTCAGTGCTTAGATTGTCATGACACTGAATCACGCAATTACCTGTCTTGGGAAGTGATTTAAGACATGAAGATTTGATTAAATTGCATAGAGGATTTGTCTATCTCGATGAACTTTCATTCTGTTTTTAACCATTGAAGTATGATATTTCATCATATTCTTATTTCGTTTATTTGATTTGGTCCGCACTATCTTAAACTCATGAATATAATCATAACACTCAACATCATTTCAATTGTTTTCTTTATTATTGTTTACAGCTTTATGCATTTACAGTTCAACATTAAATTCTTAGTCATCACCATTACATCATCCTTAAACCGAGAGCAAAAACGAGTTCTAGAACTAATAATTCTATTAAAACGCTTCTATCGTGTAACTCTCTAATGAACGATCCTGACAATAAAAAATAAATACCGCAGCTTGATACCGTGCGCTTTCGGTAGGAAAAATTAGGCATGCTCTTTAACAGTCCTATAGGATTATAGTTTAAAGGCTGTCGGGGGGCATTGCAGCGGGTTTTACCTCAAAGCTTCAAGGCGGCGCCGGAGAAAAAAGGGGGGCGGCAACCCTAAAAATTAGGGTTAGGGTTTAGTCTTGGGTTGGGCTTGTGCCTAATTGGACTGGGCTTTGGATTAATTTTCTATTGTTGCTTGTTGGACTGCATAATTGGTTGGCCCAATTTCATAATGACTTAATTAACTAGCTAATCTCAGGTTATGGACTTAATAATTTAATAATCCAACACTGTTAGTCGGGTAACTCGATATTCCACCTTCTTCAATTCGGGACCATCGTTAACTAAAAGTTGGACAATTTCGATAATTAAATGGGTTAAATATTTTAATTGTAAGGATTTAATTTAACTCTAAAACACCTTTACACTTATAATTCAAATTAACAGATTTAATGGATTAAATTGTCTATTAATTTTCCGCTGTTAGCAAAATGATTTAAGATTCCAAATTCCTTAATCTGGACAATTTCATTAGTTATATTTTGGTCCCTCGTTAATTTTATAATCTAGTTTGTTAAGTATTTTATTCAAGTTATGGGGAGTCAATCCTACAATTTAATCCATCCCTTATTATTAAATCGTATCCTTTCAATAAAATTTATTAACTTAAAATAATTCACATCTCTTAATTAGACAATTTGTTAATAAAATGGTTCGGCTTTGATTTTCATAAATTAATTGGTTGAGTATTCTTAATTTTAATTCTATTTATTAATTTATATTAAATTTTGACTAAATAATTGTAATTAATTAATATGAGCTTAAATAATCTATGACAAAATATAACTTAATACTTATAAGTCAATTTAATTCGGACTCATGTTTATTTCTAAAAAGTTTAATTTATGAGAAAATTTGAATACCTATTTATTAATTTTTTTGAAAAAAAATTTTTATTTAAAAATTATACGGAGTGTTATAGTCTACCCTCCTTAAAATAAGGCTTCGCCCTCGAAGCCTCACGACAAAACTTAAAAGTAGTTCATGATTAGATGTATATTTACCAAAATTATACCTTATAGAAAACCTTCCGTCGTATTTAATTAACCTCAGTCATTTATCCTTGATATCCGCTTAATCTCCTTAGAATATTTTTATTGTTGCAATCGTCCAATTTAATTCCATCGATGTTTCTAAGTGATTTTATATGTTGGTCAAACATGGGTTGGTTCATTTTTCTTTTGACACTTCCTCTACCGGGGCACGCTAGTGGCTCCTTGTTTCATTCCTTTCCTAGGAAGATAAAAATAGTTTATCTTATTTACTCGTTCCCTAATTACTTGTATCTTACCGCGCCTCTCAAGGTATTCGGGATAAGTCTTGGATAAAAAAAAATCATTGATTATGCTATTTTATTAAGGTTTCCAATATCTCAGTTAAATTGGTAGGTTCCTTTTGAGTATACCATCAATCCTTAATAAATCCCACTCTTCTTGTTCGTAAGGTGTCGCTCTTAGAAAAAACATTGTTTATTTGTTTTTGGAATACAAATTAATCCAACCAGTGGGGAAACTAGAACTTCAGTTTGCTTGATATTTGATCTGTTAATTATTTATTTACTTGAAGTGTTTCTCTAATTTCAAAAGTAGTGTGGTGAGTTCCTCGGGTTCAGCCTAAAATTTTAATCATTTGGAAAATCCAACTCCGTTCGTCCTTAATCGGAAATATTTTCGTCTAAAACCAACCACTAATCGTCTTTCAGTTATACACATGTGAATCTTTTAATTATTTCTAAATCTCCATCACTTTGAAATTTCCAAATGCTAGTTAGTCATCCTTTTTGGGACCCGACCAAGGGGTCACCTGATAGTTGGTTAGGTTCAATTGTTTGGCGTATAAAATTTATAATAAATATCCTCCTTACTATGTCTTCTCGTTAATTATTTCTTTAATAGGCGATCTTAATAGGTATTCATTCTTTTCAAATAACAGTAATTCCAATGAAGAATTCCCTTGCTTGGTGGGTTATCATCTTGATAAACGACATTTCCTGCTAAGAATTACCCACCGTATCTTGGTAATTATGAATTATAATCTGCCATGAACCTAACAAATTTCCCTTTGGTCCTTAATCATCGACGTTAGTCAGTCCACTTTTATCCTTGTTTCCCTTTCCTTAGTGGATGTGCTAACTGCTCCATACTTCACTCATCCCCTATGGAAGTGAAGATAAATTATGTCATTTAATCAATCATTGACTACACACATTTTATTGCGTCCAAAAGGTGTACGGAATAACTCTAGGGAAATAAATCTATTGTTATATTGTGCCCTTCCCATGTTGGGGTTTCCTGTGACTCGATTTAAATTGATAGAGTCCTCTTAAGTACATCTTAATCTATAATAGTTCTCAACTTCTCCTTGTTTGTAAGATGTTACTCACAGGAAAATTATTTATTCGTATCGAAACACTTGGTCTGTCTTGTTCGATACTTCGTCCAACAATTACTTATCATGCTTGGAGCGTCCTTAAATTTAAGTATATTATGTGTGAGTTCTTTAGTTCAACCTATGATAGACAAAATTTTGGTACTTAAGAAATCCAACTCGACTTATCCTTAGCCGGAAATGTTTACGTTTAAAGTCAACAATTAATCATCTTTAGTTGTATACATGAGCATCCTCCAATTCTTTCCAAGTTCTCAACACTTGGAATCTCCAAATGTTTATTAAATATCTTTTATGGTTATCCAACCAAGGGTTTGTCCAAATTACATAGAGCAAAAAGGAAGTCATTTAGTATCAAATAAGGGTAGGTTGGGTTTCAATTATCCATAACCTAGAAATTCTGTAAGTTTCCAACTTACCATGTTTAGTCGGAATTATAACATCTTGAATCCTTATTAATAGGTGATAGCTTAGCCAACCGGTAGAAGAATTCTCCCGCTATGAATTATCTCAAATAATATGGTAAATACGTATTTCAAAATTTGTTGGGTTTAATAATTCACCGTCCTTGATTAAGACCTTCGTCCTTGATAATTTATATGTTCATTTGAAAATAGGACGAAATGATATCTCAATATCGGCTCTTGTATCCTTTTTAAGTAATAACTGCTTAAATAACATAGTTACGGCTCCTATCGAAGCAGATAAAAATGATACGGAGTAATTTCGACAACTCCAATGGTTGTGAGAAATCTCTTATAATAAGGCCGACAACTCATTCAAGCCTTAGGTAGTACGTCCATTAACAAAGATTAGAATCCAAGTTTATCGAGCTAAAGGAGTAAGATAAATGTTTGAAGTTATCCTTTAAGCTCATGGTTAAGGGCATTTGTTTCATTGAGAATATTCCAAATAAATATCCAACTCTTCTTGCCATATGAATTTAAGGAAAGTTCATAAATATTTTATAAAACTCGTTGTGAGTTTAAAATCCTTCGGTGCTCTTTCATAACACTTGCATCTTATCTCTAAGACTGTATAATATTTAGGAAAGTTTTAGTTCCAATCACTCGTACGATTATCGTGTTAACGTTTAAATCGTGCTCACATAAGTATAAGGCATAACCTTATATTGACTAAGGCAAAAATGCGGATAACACTAAGGCCATCGCATGAATAGGCATTATCTTACGTAATGAGGTAACTGAAACTAATAAGTCGATAAACTAGTATAATACCAGTAGATCATCTAAATCACGTCTAGAGGTAGATACTAAGACAATACTTAGCAAAAAAAATCACAAGATAATCGGGGAGAGACTCTAGCTCGGAGTCCGACACATTGGAATAATCCTTGTAAAAAATGAACTTGTAATAATCCAAAATTCTGCTCGTGCCTATATGCATAATGTGTGTGTGTTCCCATCCCCAAATAAAAACCTTTTTTTAAAAAAAAAATACTTGGCATAGTCTTTTCAAAAATATTTTCGTGCAAAAATTGCAATAATTTAAATGCGGACAAAATACTTCCAAATAATTCCTTCGTGCATAAATTTTAAAAATTTTAAATGCACTACAAGCATAGCAACCATGCTTTAAAATAATCTCTCATGTGCAAAAATTTAAGAAATTTAAATGCACATTTTCCCATCGTAAAAATACTTCCAATGCTTTTCGTGTAAAAATTTAATAATTTAAATACACTACTTGCATAGTCATAGGGCTTTCAAAATAATTTATGGTGCATAAATTTTAAATAATTTAAATGCACAAATCCATAGAGCAAAACCGCTCTGATACCAAACTGTAACACCCCCATTTTCCCTAAGGATGCAGCGGAAGAAAAGAGCGGAAACAATGGGTGGGGGTGCTATCGCCACGTATTCCGGGCTGCCCGAAATACGCTAAGGCTAGCATAAATAATTGCAGAAAATCAGAATTGAATGTATATGCTAACCACGTTCCAGACAAGCTATCATATAATTCACAAAGAAGCTTATATACTGTGAAAAGTATAAAATAAGCTTAATAAAAATGTTTGGTATAGCGTAACCAAACGGAGGACTGCATTCCTCCAGGCGCACAATAACAATAATGGAGTTAATCCATGGAAGTTTTATTTAATAAAAAGGGGTTGGCTATTTCATACTAAAAAAAATACTGTTAAACGCATAATGCATTGTTTAAAACAGTAGGGCACCATATTTTCATAAATGGGATAAAACCCAAATATTTTGTTTATGCTCGATAAATCACTATCTATGCCAAGTAATAACTTTTTATCCCAAAAAGGGGGGTTTTTAAAATATACATTTTCATAAATAATACCCCAAGTCGTGCCCGTGCAGATGATGCCATTGCAGATCTCAAAACCTGAAAGGAAATGGTGACAAGTGTAGAGTCAGCGAAAACAATCGCTGAGTAAGTAGAAACGTTTACTCCCGGAGGAGGTAGTGTTGCAGAAATATTTTAAAAGACGACAGTTATTGTAATGGTATGCTAAAACGAAAATTAATTTAAGCACAGACAAAATCCATATAAATCTAATCCCGGGAAGAGACAATATGACACTATGCGTCACCAAGAAATAAATTCCTCAGCCAACCTGATGTTGCAGGTTCCCCGTTGTAGGACCCAAATCTCACATACATTCAAGGGTTGTGGTGGAGGTAAGAAATTTCCTCAGACCACATTGAATCGAGAAATGGCATCGGGCTGATTTCCACCAGTCCCCGTAAGTCGTGTATTACAGGCAAACGGCGGAGGATTAACATCTGTCCCCGTAAGTCGTGTAAACACAAGCAAACGCGGAGGTGGCAGCAGCGACCCAAAACTTGGACCCAACCTCGTAACAATGCGCGCTCAAAAATCATAGGACATTGGGAATAATTGCAAGTATTGTAAAGCACAGTAAAATGGCATACCAATAATCCACAAGCAATAGGAGCTATAAGCATAAATTTAAAAGTAATAAAAATAGGTTTTCTTAAATTTATGCTTAAGCTAAATAATTTTTGGGCTTACTCCAAAGAGTAAAAATCTACTTACAGTCACCGTAGCTGGAATGGACACGACACACGCACGGCCTACGAGCAGATATTCCCATACAGCTATTTGACTAGCAAAAATTTAATATTAACTTAGTAAGCTATAATATATAAATAGAAATAATAACTAGAATTTCCAACTTAATGAATCTTAGCCGGAGACTTTCTATGGATTAGCCCATTCGTAATAAGCTTTAAAACTTCTTGACTTGCCGAGAAAATCCCTATCAAAGCCCACTACTGAAGATATCCCTAATACTATTACTTAATACCAAGAACTAAACTAAACTAAATGAAACAGGAGAATCCGAAGGAAAAGAAAAGAAATGAGTTGGGTTTGGTGTGAGAAATTGGGGAATGGATGTTGGGGGTTTATATAGAAGTTTATCAATTGGATAAAACAATACACTCTCCTTTTTCAGACTTCCAGCTAAGCCATTTCCTCTTTTGTATTTCTGTAGCTCATTAATTTTCCTCTTGCAGCTATTGTCTACCGTCCTCTCTTATCCATATGGGGAATATTTTTGTCTCTTCTCCAA